>OZ026845.1:29688595-29741902 GCA_964023205.1 Lutraria lutraria | reverse complement strand
GTTTGTAAGTATGAAATAGTGGTTTAAAACCACCTTCCACAGTTCTAGTTTTCGATACACTGACCCGTCTTGATGGAGTCGGGTTAGAAACCTGATATTTGAAATAAATATTTTATCATTATTTATCGCTCCCCTTTTCTCTTTATAATAATTATGAACTAGATACTATTTAACTCTAAAATGTGTTTGTTAATGTACAACATGTATTAAAAAATTATAATTTTAACCTCTGCTATGTTAAATGAGGTTCAGTTGCTATATAATTAATTATGTGATTATTTTTTATTACTCGTATGTCAGTCAATAACTATACAGTGCAAAGCAACTAGCATTTGCTAGTAGCAATAGTATGTTGTTGTTGAGAGGTTGTTGCTCTAAAGATGTTAAATTAATAGTTAAATCGTACAATGGGAAAAGTCATGCTGTTGATGAAGGGATGTTGTTGCTCAATAGTGGGCCGCTCTGGATTGGTTGTACTGAGACATAGTTAATGTTTTACTGATCAATATGTCTACCGACTAAAAAAATGTGTATCTTGTTGCTTGATATAAACATCAATAAAAACGTAACAAACAGTCCGATTGTAACCTAGCTAGTGTATTTTCTTGGGTAAAAGTATGTTTACATGTTTGCTGTGAACATGAACTATTACACACTTACGCATAATGGAAAATGCATCGTCCGGAAGTAAATTATTAGCGGCAACCGAGCTCAGTTCTGTCTTTGAAACCGTTGGAGCGTTTATTTGGCACGATATGAACCAGGAAAAAACTATACGATTATATGAGTAGAGATATAAATTTTAGGTTTTCCTAGATCTTTTCTTCCCTCTCCCTGGGACAATAAATTAATATATATTATTTGAAATAAATAAAGATAAAAATCAGACGTTCTAATTATTCATAAAGTGGCCTTTCTTTACAAGTTTTTTTGTGCTTTAGATTAAATTGCTATGACAATAAAGTTCTTAAAAGATTAGGAATTTATATTAAAAAATCGCTAAAAATAAGAAATAATGTAACTTTTGTTTAGGGGTAGTATAGAAGATTTTGGTTGATATTTCTTTTTTTCTTCTACTCTCCATGTACATTTGTTTCGTTGAAATACATGTAACTTTGTACCGTTATCGTGTTAAATCACGTATGTGTTTTGTATTTTGTAAATATGCATTTATACAAACGATGTACAATGTAGAAGTCTTCACTAAAATGTTGTTCTGTTCTGTTTTTTAAGTAACATGTGTATACATATGACAACACTATCACGAATACATTATTGTAAATCTAATATTAACATATTGCAGTTCACAGGAATGTTGCTATGTCTGTTTTAATACTTGAATACTTTTATTTAGGCTGTAGACAAAAGTATGTTTTTTATTGAATCTATTGTATGAAATATGCTGGATGGAACAGGTTTGTTCACACCCTATAACAAACGAATAAATATGTGATAAACACTACGAAATACTTTGTATATTCTTTATATAACTTACATAACATATGTTTATGTCAAAATGACTTCACGTATACATTAATAATTTGTGTATGTCACATGATCGGTGCGTGTAATTCGAATTAGTTTTCTTCAATAAACGTCAATTTAAGTAATAAGTCAGTCTATACCGGATATCAGACCGTTTGATCGTATTTTTATTAGTTCATTAAATATGAAATGTTACGTCTAACATCATTATCACCCTGGGCAATATATGACAAACTAATGATGACCTTAAGTATATATGTGACAAGCGATACAACGATACTGGCTATGATTTAAACCGTTTTTTGCACTGCGTTGACATAGTATAATTATATAACAGATGGACATTTAACTAATTCGCATACTTTGTATATGTATGTATAATAATACGATAAATGCTTCTCGTAGTCTGGTCAGCTGTGAATGTCCCACGTGGCGTTAACATATGATACATACGGACAGATGACGATAATCTAACAAAAGAAAAAATACGGACTTAAAATGATACTTATGTTATTGACTAATTGACAATACATGTTGTATTACTTAAATTCCAGTGTTTTTAGATATTCACAAGATTTACTACAACGTAGCAAGCATTTTTTTCTTCACATACATAATTATAATCAAGTATTTTTTTTAATGGTGATGATCAGCTTCGAAATACCATACTTATATATTTGAGTGATTTTTATATATTTTAGTGTTTCTTCACAAACAAAAGACGTAAAAGGTAGAAAGGGCTTAGAAACGCATTTTTGTACTGATTTGTTGACAATCGATAAAATCAGTATCTATCAAATGTCAATGACAAATGTTGGAAAACAACAACAGTTGTTTATCTATATCATGTATATACTTTATGTCCACTATAGATAACAGTTTCGAATATAGATATATAAATACTATACATAATTGATAACAGTAGCTGATATAATTATCACACAGCTAAATATGAACACCTGATACGTTATAAATTATGTAAAGACGGAAGTGGTCGGTTGTTACAATCATGAACTGGGCATTTTGATGTTTGACTTTATACCGTATCTGATAGTGTGTACTTTGGATTTAATTAACAAGAATTGTTTTAGCATCGAGTGTATTACAGTAATTTCTTCTGACTGTTTGTAATTTGGGTGTGGAGTTGTGATTACTTAGGTTTTTAGACTCGGGACAAAGACTATATTCCACACATTGAAAAAAGTGAAATTAGTTATTGCTCTTTTAACCACGATCTATGTTTCTAGGGATTTAAATAGTTATAAGGTTAACAATAAATACAAGATGAAAACAGGGGCACATAACTTATTGTTTCGATCGGCATCGATGAAAAATCCAAGATCATTGCTAGCCGGAAAAAATGACCAAACTAATGAGGGATGTGCTTCAAAGAAGCCAACAAGCGCATCGTTGGATAATTTGTTTGTGGAAATGTCACGTGATACATTTCAGGAATGGTTCCCGGTTTCTTGTGATTTTACGAGAACCGAAGGAATCCAGTGTTTGATAATACCGGACAAAGTATTAGTAACTGAAGTAGTCCAACAGCAGCGATCTGTGTCTTTGAATTACAGCGGATGTTCCTGTGACCATGACAACGAGAACAAAAGCAGTCCGCAATTAAAAAGAAGCTCAAGCGTAAAAGATAAAGATCGTCAGAAAAAGTGCGTGCCTCGTTCGCAAACATTAAATAATTCAGATGAAGTGTCTACTTTCGGTTTTCAACCAAAACGTAGTATATCCCTGTTTGATCGTAAAAATGTACCACATTCTTGCACCCACGTTGAGCCGCGACCGAAATCCCCACTTAAACCCTCACCGTGGACCTACGGATCAACAAGCCCTAACAAAAACAAGAAAAACACCGGAAACGGTGTACCATTCAAGCGAACTCGATCTGGTACCACAAGCTGCTTGTCATTGGATTCTTCGGGAAGTTTTACGAAACAAAGTATGAGTTCTATTTCGAGCTTATCGGAATCGGAAAAAGAAGCCAGTCAGCCATATACTAAGCGCCCATTGAGCGCAGTCTCCTTTGGCCGAACGCAGGGTTCAGTAACTACGACACGGAAGATAAGTTTCATACCTCGTCCGGTTACACCAAGTCAATGCTCACGAGATCGGGCCCACACAATTAGCGAAGTTAGCACTGAAAAAATAAAAAGTATGACATCTCCAATCGGTACGTTGCCGATTCAAAATCGACAACAGCCGAAGAAGTCAAATTCGTTCCGAAAGTCCGGTGGCGTAAGATCTGCACCAGCATCAGCTTTACCCACTCCAACGGACCCGGAATCTAAAACTGAATGGTCAGGTGACTCGAACCAGCAACCACGTGCCTTAATCGGTTCGACAGAAACAATTGACATATACAAGCGCAAAGATATGGTATGAATATAAACTCACCGATGTTTAAGAATGCTCTATTTATTGCCATTGTTGAAATGTTACGATGTTTTTAAGTTTCTAATGCATGTATCACATTATGATTTAAATAACAGAAAGTCTGTTCCCGTCTATGAAAGTAAAGCTAATGTAAAATATACTTATATATAATTTACATTTTAATATGGGTGTGGTGAAAATCTCAAAAACAAAAAGAAAAAGAAATCTGAGAAGACTGCGATGTTTAATTAAGGTGTAAACTAAAGAGAGTCTATTGTATTACTTACGAGATCTTCAAGTAACGTTTTATGATAGAATCACCTTTAACGATATCATAGGACATCGGGCAAGAAAGCTCATCGTTTGTATTGCACTGTTACATTCAAAACAGATGTATCAGATGAAATATTATGATCATGTATGGTCAAAGTATAACGTGTAAAACGTTCAAGGATCTCACGTCTTGTTTTGAAACGTGACCTGAAGGTATTCCTGCTCTATGATAGGGCCTTGGGCCGACCTTGCGTAAAGAAATAAGTAAAACGATTGTGAGTTGAAACAATTAGTAAATCATTTCATTCTGCATTTGTACTTACAGTTTATAATACCAGATGACGAAGATTCATATCCTGAACCACAACCTCCGACTAAGAGCAAGACTGATATTTTCCATCATAAAGATTACTTGCTTTTAGACCAGTATGCCCAAAAGGTAAGTCCGCATTAAAAGTGTTGATTTCGTGCTTTTAGATTAGTATACCAAAAGGGTAAATCCCCATTGAAATGGCTGCATGTTTTTTTTGGCAAACAATAGTTCTTGAAGTTGGATCCATTTATTTGCATTATTTGAGTCTTAGCATTTAATCATTTAAGATGATTTGTTCACTGAAAGGTATTTTTCTTTACATGTCGACCAAAATAAAATATGTTTCCTTTTTCATGAAAGATTTCTCAACTGGACAAGTTTTTTAACACGCTCGTGTGATTCAATTTTTTTGAAAACAGGTTTCAGATTCGACTTTATCTTCTTTCGACGAATTGATTGAATACCTTTTGAAAGACCAAGGTACGGACGTTGGAAAGGCTCGGGCTCTATACAGTTGGTTGGTTAGCGCCCGTATTCCTCTCACCAGCAAACCAGGACAAAGAAACATTGACACACCTATAGGATTTCTATATATGATAGGACAAAGAAAAGCTACATACCCGGAGTTGTATGCCACACTTTGCAGGTATTTACAATGGGTATAATGTGTATATACAGTCACACCTGTGTTAGCAGCCACCTCCAGATAAAGGCCCTAACACATGCTTGACTGTACTTTTAAGTGATTAAGCCACGTTTGTCTGACGCTGTCGTTAGATAATACATCTTAAGGCATCCTAGAAGTTAGATATATTTGGTAACCAAGTTGCCATGGTAGATTAATAAAATGCTGAACAAGACTAAATTATATAATATACAGCGTCAATAAAGGAAGTCTATATACTAGCCGTGGCCGTGGTCCAGTGATTGGTACGCTGAACTTGTAACCCGGCTGGCTTTCATGGTTTGATTTCAAGAGACTGCATGTTACAGTGTGGGGAATCCACGTGACCTAGTGACGTCACGATGTTATCGTTACAAGCGCATTTAAATAGGAAATCATCACGTAAGTGCATTATTTTTCATTTTCTTCTAAAGCCACATAACTGTTGCAACTCCTTAAATAAAAGGGCTACCTCCGCTTCAGATTTTTGTCACTGTAAGCCCTCTACTTTTTTACTTTTCTTGTCCAAACCGTTTTCTAAAATTTTCTTATAAAAATAACGTTCATTTTCATAACACTGTCAAACGGTTTGGACAAGAAAAGCAAAAAAGTAGAGGGCTTACAGTGACAAAAATCTGAACCGGAGGTAGCCCTTTATTTAAGTAGTTGCAACAGTTATGTGGCTTTAGAAGAAAACGAAAAATAATGCACTTACGTGATGTTTTCCTAGTTTAATTGACAGAAAATGCGCTTGTAACGATAACATTGTAACGTCACTAGGTCACGTGGATTCCCCACACTGTGTTATACCCTTCAATGAAAAAATCACCCTTTATGGAAAAGAAGTTGCCGGTTTCTAAGTGGATAGGTAGGTTAGTGCTGGTTAGAAATCCAGGACAATTTGTTAGGTGAATCAGCCGCCGTATATAAATGATAAAATCATTGTTGAAAAACGGCGTTGAACACAAATAGGTTGTCTATATACAGTGCATATCATTTGTATTTTACAGAAAAGTCGGTCTACCATGTGTTATTATTCATGGGTTTGCAAAAGGTGTTGCGTACGACGTTGGCTCAAAGATTACTCCAAAGAAGCATAAAAATTCATGGAACGCCGTACTCATTGAAGAAGGTTGGCATTTTGTTCATCCGTATTGGGGAGGCCACTCCGCCAATGGATATAACACAGGACGATGGTCAGTTGTGGAATGCGATGCTTTTCATACCGGTGATTTAGAACCAAAGAATTCAGCCACGAGAAAAATAACAGACTTTTACTTTTTGACCGATCCGGACAAGTTCATATCTAAATGTTACCCTGAGGATCCTAGTTGGCAACTTCTGCACCATTCTGTGACGAAAACTGACTTTGAGAATATGCCATTCTTACAACCAACATTTCATGACTTAAGACTAGCGTTAAAAGACAATTCTTCATGTGTGTTACATTCAGAAAATGGTAAAGCTGAAATCAAAGTATCATTGCCGTCCAAACGTAGCAAGAGGTATACATTCGGTTACAAATTATTTTCAAAGCAGGAAGTGGAATCGGAAGGAGAGTATGACGTCATTGACCTGAGACGATATCTACTCCATTATGTTCATGACAACATTGCCGTGTTTGAGGTGCGCTTTCCTGTGATTGGTGTCTTCAAGTTAGAATTACACTGTGAAGACAGCAAGCGCCCTCTACCGGCAACTTGGATTTGTGATTTTAAGATTATTTGCCAAGAAGCCATGCCTGAATGTGAACCATTTCCTATGGTTTCGGCAATCGGGTGGGGTCCCGGATCAGCCCTCGATGGAACTGGTTTAGAACTGCCAACTCAAAATCACCCTGTCGTCAGTTTAGATGAAGATACAACCACATATATCCGCTTTGCTCTGTCTAAAGATAAAGACGTCGAAATAGAAACTGACTTTTTCACTAACGACCAAACGGCCGAAGAACTTAAGGATAATGTGACCATAGAAAGCGACAATGATCACGTGACGATTCAGGTGTCGCCACCTAGCGAGGGAGAATATGCTTTACAGATATTTGTCAAAGACGACTGTGGAACAAGCAGGAAGAATGTGTGTAATTATCTTATGCACAGAAATCACGTTGTCGAGGTAAGACGTATTTAAACTTGTTTAAGCAAAATAATGTTATCTTACACCAGACAAAGTTACACTGAAGCTCGCTTTACCCAATACTATTAATTAAGTGTTTTTTGTTGTTAGTTGCTATGTGTCTGTAAAATGGTCACAATTAATGATTCGCCCTTGGTCACTTGATTGTCTCCCTTGGTAAAACGCATTTCATAAGTAGAAAACAAAGTCAGTGTACAATAAAACCTCAGATTACGACCACTTCAATGTCACGACGAATTATTAAGAACGAACTATTAAATAATAGTCGAATGTCTACTGTGACTATATAGTAGACCCTTGATAACAGCACTCCCTGAAAATCGGACGGTTTTTCAAGTCCTATTATTTTGGAATTCGGAATAATTTTGGAACTTCTCTGAGTTCTCAGAAAACCGGAATTTTGGTTCATTTCGGAAGGGTCCGGATTTTAGGAGTCAATCTGTATATGTAGTAAAATTATAAAAAAGTAAAAGATGTGTTTTTATCTCTCAGATGACGATTTTAAATGTACAGACTATGAATTCATTTTTATCATTTATGTAATCAGAACCCGGAATTGGCTGATATCAGAGCCGCACTAATGCGTGCAACAGAGAATGGAGATGTAGACAGCATGGCGCACTGGTTGGAGAAATTCAATGTACATAACATGGAAGACCGTGGGGACTTATCTCAAGCTAAAAAGACGCTGTCACTTGCTAGGTTAAACAGAGGTTAGTTTAAACGTTTGTATTCGTACATAATGGAACATTTAACTTTTTACAGCTCAGTCAGAGCTGACATCTAAACAATATGATACAATAAATTATAAAGGTTGATAAATTAAGCCTTTTAAAGAAAGTTTAATTCTATGTTTTCTTCATTCATTTCCATTGTATCCAAGACTAATAGATTTCTGTAACTTGTATATAGACCCTAGTTTGAAGTAACCACGGCCGTGGTGCTGGATTAGTAACCAGGCGATCTGGGCTCGATCCCCGTTCGCGACAGGTCATACCCTTACATGACACTAAATAGCATGAAAATTCGGCATCAATTTCTTCACGTATGAATATGTTACCGGTCGCCGAAAATTGTTGATAAATATTCTGAAAGGGGAGTAAATGTACTGAAGCAGTTTTGTGTCAACAGAGGTTATCTCCCCTGGAACGTTGGAGCAAACCGAGATAAATTCAGATAATTATCATTTTTAACCAACAGACATACGGGAGGCGATGGAAAGAAAGGACCTTGACCTTTTGGAAAAGGCTTTACACAGTGCAAGCGATACATCAATTCGTAGACACCTTGGGGAACTGGCGGTTCAAGCCGAGGTCATGAGGTCAAGATTAAGGCGTCTTAAAAGACTCAGACACGAGGTACTAGCCATGGATCAGAAAACTATATCCGAAATAAGAAGTTATCCGAAACCACCATCAGCAGTCTATACTGTAATGGCGGCTACGTTCTTGTTGCTAGGCAACAGAGAAACTGAAATGAAGGTATTAAAAATTGATAAAATTTGATCTTCGAATTGAATTTTTATCGAATTTATGTATATAGTACAGCTGTAGCCAATATTACTTAAAACTTAAGATTTCACGACTATGACAGATATCATATCTATTAATTTTGCATAACAAGTTTATATAATATGTACGCTCACATACAAATCTGAATAAAAGTCATGTTATCCAGTAGATGTGTCTTTCAGATGCAATGTCACGTATTAATTTTTCTTGTATCTTAACAAGATCTGGGTCACGGCTATGTCGCTGAGTACACATTGCAACTTAATAGTTCTACATGTAATTTATTTATGATAAGTGAAATATTTCGTAGAACTAAGTGATTCTGTCTCATGAAAATAAGCAAAACCGAAGTCTTACTAAGATGTGCTAGTGGTCAGTGTTACACCCGAGCCGACACTTACCAGGTCGTGCGGTCGAGGCTCGAGTTAACACTTGTTGGGTTCTGCTTTCGATTCTCCAGTCGGCACTTACTGGGTTATACGGTCGAGTCACAACATAACAACGGGTAGAGCCGTCATCACCTTATCAATATATATTATAATTTACCTTTGCTATACATGTGGGATTAGAGAGTAAGTTTAAGTATACCGGGGTGTTCGAATTTACCGAATTCCAGCTTACGCGAGATCACTGAATATAGAATCGGTCCGTGCAGTTCTCATACGAACATATTCTATTCCTAGAAATGGTCCAAGATTCAAGCACTGATATCAAAACGTGGCAAGGAATCCTTGAAGAGGCGTGTAGCTGATTTTAAACCCGGAGACGTGCCTGCCAATGTTTTAAAGCGAGTACATGAAATTCTGTCGCGGTACGATTTAGAAACCATTCAGATTGCGAGCGCTGGAGCAGCGACGTTTTATCAATGGGTAAGATTTTAGAAGATAACTGTTTGTTACATTATACATGTACTTCGATATATAAAAATATCGAGAACCACGAATTCGATATACGTGCGTTTTTTGTTGGAATTGATTTATCAATACCAACAGAGTTAACATACACGTACATTTGGACGGACGTACGTTCAGACACACCACAACTACACGAAAAAAAAACACACGAACAAAACCGAATGCACAATATACATACCGTGAATCAGAAATCGTAAGAAATTTTAAGTCATTTACGGAACTATTTTCGGAAATATTTACATTTGAAAAAAAATCTGTCTGAAGAAATTTTAGTGGTCCCAACAATAAATCTATATAGCAGATGATGATTCAAATGTATAAATTGCCGTTTTTACTTGCTATATGAATAATATCGTACGCTATTTCGTGTGTTCAACGCGCACTATTTTTTAATATGTAATAAGAAGGACAAAAATCGGGACTTTATCTTTTCTTCGATATAAGCGGGATTTCGATATAATGAGTTTCGACTGTACATTAAAACCCCTGAATGACTCCAAGAAAACCGGAATTCTCAGAATATAGGACACATTTTATTGTCTTGACTGAGCGTTGCATAGTGAATTGTCGTCCTTGGAAGTGCGTCTTCAATACCAATCGTAACTACTTGGGCTTTTCCGTAACTGAGAAATACGCCTCATACATAAGTATAGGGTTACAAATTATATGCAGTTTCCGGTCACTACGTTTTAAACACTAGGTACACGTTTTGAAGAATCATTCTCAGAATTACAGATTTTAAACGTGTTTATCGTTTTCAATTGATAAAATGGGAATCAAATTCCAATTGAAAGAGAAACAGGTTGTTTTCATCGTGGTATTTCCAGGGACAGCCATAATAGAAAGTAGCCCATGAACAACAACAAATGGCAGCCTGTCTATTATGTCCGAGACACTTTTCTTTAATTGACAAACGTCGAGGAGTTTAGAGGTTGATACTACTATGCATGCACAATCATGTACCTAAATGCCAATATGCAAATGAGTTACTATAAATAGAATCCAAGATGGCGCCCCTTTGTTTGCCTCTGCACCTATATAAACTTCAGTAAAACAGTGGAATTTAGCTTAGATTTATTAGTTTTGTGCCAGACTGTAAAAATATACTACTCAAAACTCAAGATGCTTCCTGCATATAACGGTTGTAAATTAATATTTTCCAGTCAATCACAATGGCGTGCGAAGCAGACGAAGAGACAGCTATGTGAATATGAAATACATCATGACAGAAGTACAGTATTGAGATAAAAAAAAACGTCTAGACTTTCACATATCTATTTATATAATTATGTTATATGTTGTTATTTTGTTGTTTCATTGTAAAAAAAATGTTAGATATATATTTCGATAAAATCAGACACGTGCGGAAATAACTTCGAAAATTGTTATCTGTTCACGCTGAAGTGCAATATTTTAAACTTAAAACATTTTAGGAGACAAGCATTGTCGAAATCATGAGACCCCTTGATGATGATTTATTGTGAGTGTACGTATCAACACATGCTAATACTTAAGCACACTGTTGCATATGCACATCACAATACCTGCTAAATAAAAAGAAAAGTATTACGATGCATTAAAATATTGATACTTAAATAGTGTACGTATTGGTATACTTAACTACTGTATATGAAATCAGAGCGCTGAAACTACTCATGAAAACTGAACTTACGTAGGTTTGTTTTGCATCCGTGATGGAATAGGAACCAGTTTAATAATTGTATGGTGGATGTAGAAAAATGTAGTACTTAGGTCCGCATCAATATTCATGCGCGCCAAGCTAGTAACGGCTATGGAAATCTGAATTATCATTTGATTTCCAAAAACGATGATATTAAGAATTTTCTGCTGTTTGAAAGAATCAAAGTACTGAGAGTACTGTCAGGAATAAAGTTTAAACGTGTTTGATAAAACCATCCTTATAAGAAGCCTGTCCCTGTCGAGAATTGGATGAACATTTCACAAAATACTCATGAGCGTATTCATGAATAGTTCATGAAATTTATTCACGACCTACAAATTGTACATTTGGTATATGAACTTAGTCTGGTGAAGTTCATGAAAATAATTCAGGAACTAATTCAGGAACCTCAGGCACTCTATCTAAAGGTGTTTTTCATAAGGTTCATGAACTATTCTTGAATTATTGTAATGAACCTTTGATGAACAATTCATGAATAAGCTAATGAACATTTCGTGAACTTATGATGTTCAAATTGTTCAAGGACTTCAGTTGATCAATAGTGAAATTTAGGTTCATAAACTATTGATGAATACATTGATGAACATTTAATGAACTTTGATTAACAATTCATGAAACGCCATGAACCGTTCATGAATATGATCAGTTGAATGAACAAATTCTCAACAGGGGTGTAATCATCATTATGAATTAGAATTTGAGGGTCAAGTATATTGTTTTGAAAGAAGTGTACATCTTTAAGCCAATTAACCACAATTATCAAGGAAAAGCTACGCTCCAAAAGTCATGACATACAGTGAGAAATTACTACTAGTAGCTGAAAACCGTAACAAATTCAGTACCTTCAGCGCTTTGATCTGACCCATTGCCATTAGGTAATATCTCTCCACTGAGATTTTGCACTACTTTTGTGAATGAAACTATTTCCAGTATGTAGTAAATTTTATTACCTGGACAGATTATGAATGAACTTTGGTGTGGATGAATACTTACTTATCATATTTTTTAGTTTTACAGTTTAAATCGCCAAAATATTTCACATGCTTCAAAACAAACAGAATCCAGAATATATCTCCAACTTTTATCAAAACTGTAAATTCTGCGATGTATACTTATACAACAAATGGTACTATTTTTCACGGCGGATGAGAGGTGTCACTGTTCTGTTAAAACACAATGAGGTGTATACCTATAAGAACTTTGTTCCTAAAAACCATTTACTTTGCTCTATTGTTGTATACACCATCCGCTTAGCGCTATCACCACGGACCTCGATTTCTTAAGTTCGAATCTTGGGCGCGGCTCATCTTCTCTGTGATGACCTAGATTAAGACACTACGGGATGATCGATGGTCTAGCCAAGTACTGTGTTAAGAAAAGCATAGGAGACGGAACAGGCGTGTATCAAAGTGCAATTTTAAAAAATCCGAAAAAATGAGACTTGGGAAACGGTCCGATTTTCAGGAATCTCCGATTTTCAGGAGATTTACTGTATACGGTAGTCGGTACAAGTTTTTTTTTTTACTTAGTCATAAAGCAAACTGATAAAAATCTGGGTTTTTTTCACAAAGTAAAGATATCACTTGCACAACACGTGATATGTCGGATACACGTAAATAATATTTTTCATTAAATTCGCATGTTAATTATTTACAGCGGATATTAACTTGTATAGTAAATCATACTATTCACTCCATCACAAGGGGAAACAGTTAATACACGAGATAAGCTGTGCTTGTACCTAGTGAAGGTTCATGTACAGTGCAACCTCTCCAAAGCAACATCCTTATATGTTGTTGTTGAGCGGAGAGTGTTGCTGTAGAGAGGAATGCTCTGGAGAGGTTGCACTGTATGCTGTTTTTTGGCTTGGAGCTACGGCTCCAAGCCTATGTATTGTTTTCGGTTACGTTTGTTCCCTAGTTGCTGGTAGATGCAATGCGAAAGCTGGGTACAAGTGCACAAAAATGTTAAGAGTCCGGCGATTGGTTGAGAGCTATATGTTAACAGTCCGGTGATTGGTTTACGCTTACTGTGTGAATCGGTATCACATGACTTGAGTGTACCAACTTCACTGTGCTAGTCTATTATGAAATCAGGGTGTTTCACTAAAGATCGGTTTGTTCTATTAACATTAATTACACGTTAAGGTACACATTTTAAAAACTGTCTATTTTTTCTGTTATTATGTAGGCCCTACAATATGTTTAAATAAATTATTTTAATCATTACTGAAAGACATATTAGCGGAGGATTGTTCAAGAGAATTTAAGGAAGCCCCTTCTATAATGAAACCTGCGAAACGCTATTGCCGCCAATAATTTTGTCACGTGATCTTGATGTACACAATTGCGATTTCATTGTAAAATCGGGGTGTTTCACTATAAATCGGCATGTTCCATCAACCGTTAAGGCACGAAAAGATAAGATATATTAACGCAGTCTCAATTATTTTTACTTTACTAGCTCTTTGTTTAATTATCAACATAATTGCTGAAGGTAATAAGCGGAAGATTAATTAATTAATGAAATACACCCCTACTATAATTTAACTTGCGAAACGCTTTCTCTGATGCAATTTAAAACTTGTGTACAGTACGATGAATTATAGGAAAATCTATAAATAGAAAAATATACCGATGTTTCAGACTACCTGTTGACTTTGAAAGAGGACAATTCCATAACTAAAATGGTCAACAAGACGAAATAAAATTAACCAATTTAGTTACGGTATCAGAACTAACTTTTATCAGCAACAACCAGCCAAGCCTTTCCTTTTTAAAAGGAAACTTTATTTTACCTTAAATGAGCAGCAGTTGACGTAGTCTGGATTACCTGCCCCTAGAAGGAATAGTGGACAGGGAACCAGACAACAGTTGACGTTGCATACTTTACAAATTGGTACTCGTCCCTGTATAAATAGCTCCAACAACTCATCACATGACATAAATGAACAGGACACCAGTTTATAAATTGTTAACGCATACATCGGAACTATTCGGTAGTTTACGCCGAATACCGCCGAGAACAGCTTACTCCGCATAGAAAACAGATGCATGCGCACGGACAAGCAATGATGAAGGTAAAGTTTTATAAAATGATTATGTATTATATTTTTGATTCACACTTTTATAAAACATTATGTGCTCTACAGAAAATATATGATTTTTTCGATATGGTATTTTTTTTGCTATAAAAACATGTTTATAAAAAAGTTATATCTTATTTGTAGTTGTATATACTCTTTATTTCAACTTTCAGTGATTTACATTAGCACACAAATACCATACATAATTATAAACAAAATATGAAGAAATTGAAATAATTCAATCCTCATTTTCATGAGAAGTATATTTATTGTACAAGTACAATGGTTAGCTTTTCTGCGCAAGCTGATGCCATATTTTATTTGTCTTGACCGAAATTCGAAAGTACTTGGAAGACAGATAGAATGTTTTGATCTAAAAGTGACTTAACAAAAATGTAACCAAGAGATGACCGATACATTTTAACAAAAACATTGTCACTGCATGTATATTTTATGTACAGTCAAACCGGTGAACAAATGCCACACCTTATAAAAGAAAAAGAAAATCTGACACTTTAGGTTGTTTGAAGGCCGCGCGCTGATTGTGCAGCAACACACGATTTTTTTTAAGTTTTGACTAAAAGAATTCATGCGTATCAACGTTGATCTCTCACAGCAGCCCTATGGTGGACCCTCGCTACCCGTTCAGTAACCGTATTATCGAGATGTTCCCCTAAGAACCCGTATAAGACGCACGACGCACGTGCTCAATGCGAACTCACGCCGTAGCCCGAAGCCACTTGCAAGGTATTTCGTACAATTAGGCATCTGAAGCGTTTTATCTATTGATAATAAAATAATAAATCAACATAAAGATAAAAAGGTAGAATTTATGGTGTCATCAAATGCGTAACATTTGTTCTCTATATGTGTTGTCACATTGATAACGCTTGTTACAAAATATGATCAGGCACGAACAGATATTACTGCTGATACGTCATTTAGTGCACATATTTTCTGTTTCTTTTTTGACGAGCTAGGAAATCATTATTTTATATATAACCTCTCCAAAGCAACAACCCTTTGAGAGAAGCAGAATTAAGTTGTTGTTGAGAGGTTATGGCTCCAGAGGTTAAATTGTGCAGTAAAGGAAAAATAGAGGGCAGCTCTGGAGAGGTTGTAATGTACAACAACCTTTATTATTGCAGTAAAATCTCGATTATCCGAAATCGACCTAACCGAAAAATATTTCGGATAATTCGTGGTTTCGGATAATAAAATTCGGACAATCGATTTTTTTATTTTACATTGAGATTTTCGGATAAACCGCGTTCATATAATCGAGGTGTATGAACGTTGATCCATATTGACTCCCGAATGTCACAAAATTAGCAAAATTAGGTTTACACTGTAATTGAAGGTAACACCAACAGCTATGGTCATTTAGCGATTTTTGTCAGTTTTGCCAATGATTATAGCAGAGGAAATTAGAACGTGTATAATATATTGAAGGTAATATGATTCAAAAACATGCGCTATAATAAGATCATCAGTTAAATATTAGTCGAACATCTAGGACACTTGTTTTAAATTAAAAGTATTTTTTTTTGTATCACAAGATAGCTAGAAATACTTGAATGATGACAGAAATAATGAGTATCTTTTCATGAATAGGCGTAAGTTTGATAGTAACGAAATGTTGGGTAGGGCATATGCTTATTGTCTAAAATCATTTCTTTTTATTCTATGAAATTAATGGCTGAACAATGAATGTGTGAATGAAGACTGTATTTCAACAATAATTCAGTTATATACGGCGACCTGTTTACCCTGGACTGTATTCAAACCATTACTTTCTTATCCTTCTTCAAAGAGCCGACGAGTTCACAACATATTGAGGAAATTGGACACTGTTAGTAAATTTTTATGGAGGGATATGTCCTGCCGTGACTTGGAATTCGAACCCGAATCGCTGGGTTACAAGTCAAGCACACTTACCATGGGACCACAGCCCAGACCTATCACTTGTAAGAATGAAGTCAATGTACCCGTTAATTAAATGAATGTCGGTACATGTGTACACAAAGTTCTATAGACGCCATAGTCGTGCATGTTCTGCGAATTCGACGTCTTACTCTATTCACTTCCACACGCTACATTCTTCCCCATCTATCCATTAAATTTCATTTTTCCCTTTTATCTTCCTAAATCTTAAAACCGAACGAGTTAGTCAACCCCTGTAACTTAATGAATGTGTAACATTTAAATATGCATATATTATACTATGTTTATAAGCATTAAACTTTGAATTTACTGCACATTTTATAATTATTCGTCGCCTTTATCATAGATGTACTTTTATATCATGATAACGGGGAGAGCCTTAACTGAAATTGTATAACTTGTGACAGAACCCTTTCCTTTATAATCTAAATATCTAATCTATGTAATCTTATATGAATACAAAACTCATACAAAAGCGATAAAATAAATTTAAAGTGCAAAAAGTGTACTAGTTTAAGATAAACGATGAAAATAATTGATATATTCAGTAGATGTTTTCAGAATTTATGTATTAATTACAACAAAGCGAACAGATTTGTAAAATGATAAATCATGAGAACGCATATCATTAACTTGTTTTGAATATATTTAAAACATATACAAGATAACATCTATACTGGCGTTAATATACATACATGTACATAGTAACACATCAGTTTCATAAAAATACTATTACTTACATTATATTTTTAATATTAGTGTTTCGAATTTAGGACATATTTTTTCACTATCTTTCTATCTTAGTGGTTGTAATCAGTCCATTAAAAAAGTTCGTTGATTAATCAGAGGCAAAAGTCAGTGATTAATCAACTGATTAAAACTGATTAAATAAGAAATGATCAAACATGTTAGTATTGCATGAATTTAACATCCCTTACACCAATCGAATAGCACAAAATCCATAAAAATTGAAATCTTAAACGATTTAACATTATCTATCTATCTATCTATCTATCTATCTATCTATCTATCTATCTATCTATCTATCTATCTATCTATCTATCTATCTATCTATCTATCTATCTATCTATCTATCTGTACAAAGCACTGCAACCGGTGTAGCACGTATTGTAAAATCATGTTCGTACCTTCATACAATGTGTCACAATCATTCATGAGGGACACTAAGGACCTATTCACGCTTGCCCTGGACTGGAAAACATTATATAAATAACACATAGCTTAAATTTGTGGGTAACAGTAAAAATGTCAGCCTGAGGAAAGTACTGTTACCCAAGGCCGAAGGCCGAGGGTAATAGTACTTTTCGAGGGCTGACATTTTTACTGTTACCAACAACGTAAGCTATGTGTTATTTATTTTATTACCCCAAACTTTTTTACCCCAAAATTACTATCACCTATGTGACAGTAAAAAATACTGAAAAAAATACTGTTACCTATGTGACAGTAGAAAAATACTGTTAGAAATTTACATTACCCTGTGACAGTAAAAAAATACTGTTCAGTCACATTGTACCATGAATGTAACAGTAAAAATGTTACCTGTTTGCCTATGGGAAAAAAGTGAGGGGTAATAAAAAAGAATGTTAAATGCTTGAACAGATTGCACTGCAAAAGATTTACGAGAAATGTTTACGAGAGTCAGCCAGTAATAAACACTTTTATTTTAGTTTTTTGTTGAGTTATAATTCACAAAAAATATACGATATTTATGCGTCGTTTTTAAGAGCGAAATTGCTATACAACAAGTTACAGTGACGCCTCTTGCATCCGCGTTGAATATAGTGTCACTTGTTGTACAAGTACACATTGCAGACTGTGCTGTCTTGATAACAGTTGGAGATATTATGCAGGATTCTGTTAATTTTGAAAGCATGAACAATAGTTGGGCATTTTAAACTATAAAACTAACGAGTTTTGTATACAGATCAAAGCGCTGAAGGCATTAAATTTGTTTGAGTGTTCAAAATGTGCAGCTAGTAATCATATTGTATGTCATGACTTTCAGCATTAGGAATAGAAAAAAAATATTCCAGGCAAACAGTTAATATGATGTAGCTTTTCCTTGGTAATTGTGGTCAATTGTCTTAAAGATGTACTTTATGTCAACACTATATATACTATATAATTCTAATTTATAATGATGATAACACAGGCCAATATTTTTTTCAAGGATGGATGACAGTACTCTCAGTGCTTCATTGACGACGCCATGAACGGCGGCGTCAGTATTGAATACTGTTGAAGAAAGTTACCAGGGATTGCGTAATCGATTTGGTAGAAGCTGGTATTATTAAAAAGAAAATCATTATTTTATTAACATACGCCTTGAAAGTAATCTATGTACCCGTAGTGATATATACACAGTAAAACTTCGTTATTAACAGTGCTTATCTCGATGAGTACTGTTTATCATTCAGGACATATGCAGTACAATCGGAACTCCTCTGCTTTTGTCTAGAGAAAAAGAAAAGTGCCTCGGGCATAATAGACAGGCCACCATTTTGCTGTTGTTGGTTGGTCAGAGGTTACATTCCATCATGCCTTACTCTGGGAATTCAACGATGGAAACAATCTGTTTTCTTTTCAATGGGAACTTGAAAGCTTCTTAATCAAGGAAATGTACGATTCGATGACCTTGAATACTTATCAGATGTCATTCGGTCAAAACCACGTACTCGAGTGTGTGTTTTGTATTCGTCACATACAGCCTTGATTAAATAAATACGGTCAATAGAACTTCGGGTCATAGAATACACAGCCAATAGACACTGGCGTAATTTCCCTAAGGCACAGTAGGCACGAGCCTACACTTTTTCTGATTTAAAAAAAACTCAATAAAAAGAACGGATATGAGCCAGGAGGAAAAAAGATCCGAGTACCCACATCTTTTGACCAAGTTTGAATCATCTGTGCCAGCTATGCCCCTGATAAATCCTACGTAATACTATGTCAATATTGTCAATAGAAAAGTATGTCGTCAATAGAACCTTGAGTAAGTGTATACAATCAATAGGTCGTAAGTATTTGCATACTGTCAATAGAACCTTGAATAAGTATGTACAGTCAATAGATCCTAAGTTTGTGCTTACTGTCCATAGAACCTTGAGTAAGTGTATACAGTCAATAGATCCTAAGTATGTGCATACTGTCAATAGAACCTTGAGTAAGTGTATACATTCAATAGATCCTAAGTATGTGCATACTGTCAATAGAACCTTGGGTAAGTGTGTACTGTCAATAGAGCCTAAGTATATGCATACTGTCAATAGAACCTTGAATAAGTGTGTACAGTCAATAGATCCTAAGTATGTGCATACTGTCAATAGAATCTTGAGTAAGTGTGTACAGTCAATAGATCCTAAGTATGTGCATACTGTCAATAGAACCTTGAGTAAGTGTGTACAGTTAATAGATCCTAAGTACGTGCATACTGCCAATAGAACCTTGGGTAAGTGTGTACAGTCAATAGATCCTAAGTATGTGCATACTGTCAATAGAATCTTGGGTAAGTGTATACAGTCAATAGATCATAAGTATATGCATACTGTCAATAGAACCTTGAATACGTGTGTACAGTCAATAGATCCTAAGTATGTTCATACTGTCAATATAATCTTGAGTAAGTGTGTACAGTCAATAGATCATAAGTATGTGCATACTGTCAATAGAATCTTGAGTAAGTGTGTACAGTCAATAGATCCTAAGTATGTGCATACTGTCAATAGAACCTTGGGTAAGTGTGTACAGTCAATAGATCCTAAGTATGTGCATACTGTCAATAGAACCTTGGATAAGTGTGTACAGTCAATAGATCCTAAGTATGTGCATACTGTCAATAGAACCTTGGGTAAGTGTATACAGTCAATAGATCATAAGTATATGCATACTGTCAATAGAACCTTGAATAAGTGTGTACAGTCAATAGATCCTAACTATGTGCATACTGTCAATATAATCTTGAGTAAGTGTGTACAGTCAATAGATCCTAAGTATGTGCATACTGTCAATAGAACCTTGAGTAAGTGTGTACAGTCAATATATCCTAAGTACGTGCATACTGTCAATAGAACCTGAGTAAGTATGTACAGTCAATAGATCCTAAGTATGTGCATACAGTCAATAAATGGTAAGTGGATACGGCACAACAATTGTTGAACCCAAAGACGGCCGATATATCGTTATTTTACGTACTAGAATGTAAGTATTTTGTTTTATTTACAGATTGTTATAGTGTTATTTATACTTAGTGGTGTATTCCAATCCGTTCTTACCGAGACAACGCCAGCAGTGGACACTGAATGCCGCGTAAAACTGTCAGAATATACTGGAGAGTCGAGGTACAAATTAGATACTACTAAGTTATATCAAATAATGCTGAATTTCGAAAAAGTTGTACCCGGGGAACCTTATTTTTTCGTTAAGCATGTGACACTAAAATGCACAATCTTGTCATGACACCGTGTTCTCACATTATCAATAACAGGGCCACATAGCTTTGGAAGCACAGGACTTGGAGAATTTATCAATTATGTTTTCGCTTCCAGGGTCGAGCCCCAGATAGAAAAGCACAACATTGCATTACTTCTGTTGTTTGGATTTAGCGGATTCTCCTTCCTTGTTGCTATTGGTTACAAGACGCTGCGGAAGTACATTTTCCACGATGAACATAACCTCGACACCGTTTTCGATGCAGGCGGTCGTGTCAGTCTCAGTTTGACCGCAGTCACTGTGACATCACAGCTTTTATGGCCGTCCGATTTCGTGTATATTTCTTGGCTAACAAGCCAGGTATTAATTTGTTTTTGTTTTTTGTTTGAAATGTATAAAGCTATATCTGACAGTCCTATTTTGTATATGATATGAGTCATACCCCAAATTTCCCATATAATGGACGGATATATAACTTTTGACAGGCAGGTACATACAAGGAAATGACAGGGAGATAACCCAAACAAAATCAAACATCAGGCATAGTTTGCTTATTTTCCATAGTAAAAATACAATGATGCTCATAATTCTTTGCTGCAGCGGTTGACAGCGTTTGAATACTGTAAATCCGGTATTATTCGCGATGTTTTTATTTTCATAAATACGCGAATATATTCAGGGTAGGCAAAAACGCGAAATAAAGATCACGCGAATATAAAGTGATTTACAGTAGTTAAAGAATATAATTTTTTATATTATAGACCTATTAATCTTCTCATCGTCATAATAGTGTAACTTGTAGAATAACTTTACTTGTTTCTTTTAGTCTGGAATTGGAGGTACTTTATGGGTAGGGGTGGCGGTTGTAATTGATATTTTGCTGTTTCCTGCTTTGTCGCTGTTCCTGAAGACAAGAGCGCCAGGAGCGAAGACATTTCCTCAGGTAATCTGTCCGTCTGTCTACATAAGGTACGATGTCTGTCTGTCTTCATCAGGTCATATGTCAGACTGTCTGCCTGAGGTACTATACCCTTTATGTGAATAATCGTTCAACCGATAACCATATTCTTCTATGTAGAATAACGATTATCATTCGTGATTAATTTTAAGTGCACACATGGGCAGCGCATACTCGTATTTTATAAGAAAACCGTCCAGTAACGGAAATGTACATAATAATTATGCATGACATCGACTGTGATTTAAATAACGTCTTCTTGAATCACTAAAAGGGTATTCGTGGTCAAGAATTGATCCCGATGTCCTGATGGCTTGCTTAGAATGTCAATCGGAATTCTTCGGTGTCTGTTTAAAGAAAGGTGCGTATTTCTCAGTTAGGGAAACGCCCCAGTAGCTACAGTTGTTAGAATTCACCACTATTTGACGTTTTATGTTTTGTTGATTTTTGTAAGATAATAAGTGACACAAAGCATTGTTTTCTATTTTTAGATTGCGTACGCAAGGTTCGGTAAAGTTACTCATATCTTGTTTTGTATACTCGCAATCGTGATTAATATCGTGGTCACTACAAGTATAATGTTAGCAGGAAAATCTGTCATTACAGTCCTCGGCAAGAACACGAACAACGAGTTTATCTTTTTGATACTAGCTGTTATGTTTGGTTCTTACTGTTTGGTGGGAGGCCTTGGGACTACCTTTTACATTTCCTACTTCAACACAGCTCTTACCTTCCTATCTATATCAGCATACACTTTATACACGAGTTTTTATCCATCGGATGACATTAAAAACATCTCAAGTCTTGAAGCTGTGTACAAGGCGGTCACGTGTTTGGAAGGCCCAGAAGGAAACTATGAAAACTCATTCATGACATTTCGAACGGAGTCTGGAATGGTGTACGGAGTAGTTCTCATCTTCTTAGCAACCTCGATAAGCTTTTGTGACCAAGCTAACTGGCAGAGTAGAATTGCGGCTAAACCAGCTCAAGGTGTCCTCGGATTCTTCTTCGCGGCGTACATGTGGTTTGTTGTACCTACCGCCATTTCCCTGACGACGACACTGACTTACTTAACGATGAGTTACCAGAATGGAACCAATGTTCTAACAGATTTGGAGATAAGTGATGGTAAAACTTCTACATTCTGCTTACATGTATTATTGATGTAAAGTCATTAATATTGTTGTCATTTTTCTTATTGTCATCAACAATATCATTATCAATATCATCATAACAATCATCATCGTCATCATTGTAATTATAATTATCATCATCACCACCATCATCAAAATCATCATTATAATCTTCACCACCATTATCAACATTGTCATTATTAGCATTGTCATCATCAGCATTGTCATTATTAGCATTTTCATTATCAGCATTGTCATTATCAGCATTGTCATTATTTGCAATGTCATTATTAGCATTGTCACTGTCAGCATTGTCATTATCGGAATTGTCAATATCAGCATTGTCATTATTAGCATTGTCATTATTAGCATTGTCATTATTAGCATTGTCATTATTAGCATTGTCATTATTAGCATTGTCATTATCACTATCATCATGATTGGCATCATCCATATATTAATACACCAAGCAGTATACCATTTATAGTGACTGTGGCTGACAAATAATCGAAATTTCCAGACTGGGGACTTCAGCAACTTTAGAGTTAGTATAAGTAATCTAATCGCATGCATATTGGTGTAGTTGTCTTCAGATGAGTCCACAATAAAAACTCAATGAAGCTACAAATACATGTATTATAAATGTAGTTTGATTTAAATGTCAGAGTAAGTGCATGATTTACAATCTCTGGATAAAGTTATGTATATTTTCGCTATTCCATACCATCCGACTTAGAGATATATGATTGCTCTTGGATTTGGATTTTTATTTGGTATGACTACCAGCCTTTGCATCTTAAGAAGACATGACAATTATTTGCAGGGTACATCATGCCGTTTATAATGAATCATTTGATGGGCGACACCGGAGGATATATATTGTTAACCATGATGGCTATGGCACTTATGTCCACGGGTTCTGGAGAAGTTATGAGTATATCATCTATCATAGTGTATGACATCTACAAGACGTATATCTGTCCATTTAGGTAACACGACTGTGGGTTAAAGCATGCTAGAGGCATTAAATATGCTTTCTCACAAGAATTGAATACAACAAGTGTGCACTTAACGTACGCTAATTATATGCTTAAATTGCGTTTACTGTGAACTTAATGGGCTCTACTTATGCATCTACATTGCTTACAGTGCGCTAATTGTGAGCTCACTGTGCACTAATTGCGTGTTCACTTTGCGCTAAATATGGACTTATTGCGTGCTTACAAACTTCCGTGTTTCTTAATCTATATGTATATACGATTTCATTCATTAACATAAGCTGTTCAAGCAGAGATAGATAACAAACATGCTACAGTACACTCGTTAGAGTCCTTATACAAAGGTGCATGGAAACTCATTTTCATTTTACAATCTTGTGTGAAATAATGCCACTCATCCTAGTTAAACGTGCTTTATTGGCAAAACTATAAAATTGTTATTATAATGATAAAAAAACAGATTTATTGCTAATGACATTTCGGACATTTATGATCGTAGACATATTTCAAATCCATTAGATACAGTTAAACACGTTTTACAATTCTGTCTCTCCAGACCAAATCTTAAGCCGATAGATTGTATTATCTGTGGATATCCAAAACAAATAGACCAGACGAAGAATAAAGACATTCAGCACTGCGCATGCCCGGATGCCGTTGACTGCAAAGTTTGTCAGTCAGATATTGAAAGGCGCAGCAAAGCCGGTGAAAAATTTGTAGTACATTATCAGTGTGAGATTCATGGTGAATATAGACATTATGAAGATCATTTATGGGATTACAAGGTTTGCTAAATGAATAACATGTAAATAGTTCGCGAGATTACATGAACAATGAAAATGCAGGTTTCGTTTTATTCTTCCAGCATGCGAATGACTGTTAATCTTTAATCCACTCAGCATAAATAATTACATTGTATTATTATTATTGTTGCAATAACGTTTTCGCCGAATATCTGATCATTAGTAGTTTGTTTGATATACAAATGCAATTGATATACTATACTTTGCAACGAATCTTTGCAATAAGCTTCCATTTAAGAAGACCATTAAACATTGTTTGAATTGTTATTTATTGCCATTTAATATTGCTTCGTGTGTTATTCTAAGGTATGTCCTTTGATGTGTTCTCAGTTTGTCGTGTCGTGGTTTTGTCATGGATGCCCGAATGTTTGTTGGCATGATTTTATGCATTGTAGTTAATTTCTTATGAAGTGTCATTTTTTATCATTCTATGTTTGCATCACCAGACATGGTGTATGGTGTGTGTCGTGGCGTGCATTGTTCCATACGGGCTTGTTATATGCGAGTCGGGTATCAACGTTACCTGGGCAACAGTTGCAATTCCAGTCATTGGAACACCGTTTCTTTGGCCCTTATTCTTTACCATAACATGGTCGAAGGCGACTTCAAAGGGTATTATATCAGGTGCGTATGTATGTTGTCATATATCCGAAATTGTAATTATTTCCAAGTTATTTTTTCTCTAAATGTGAAAGTAAACATGGACGAAATGGATGTCATGCATTATGCGTACTCATCTAATTATTTATATGTTATACTATCTGGTGTAATACTTCAACAAGCGCAATCGAGTTTGTTGTATTACTAGTACATATTAACAATACTTAATCCTTGGTACGTTTTCTGGTAATCAGTCTAGTACAACATGTATTAGTTTGCCTGTCTCGTGTTATGTTTGTAAATGTGCTTTGGCAGACGTAAAACGTGTTATCGATGAATTTATTACAGGTGCCATTGTCGGACTGGTATTTTCTATAGCCGGTATGCTGATAATGGGTTCAACCTACGAAGGGGGGCTGAGTAATTTTTGGGTTAATACTGCCAAAGACTACAGTCTACTCGCTGGCATGTGTGCCGGGTTTGGCGTTAGTGGTATCCTGTGTGTCGTAGTTTCCCTTTGTACCCATACAATCAATACGGAGGATGACGCGCATAGGGAATGGGCAAAAACCATGAGCATAGATAACCCTCTTAGTCCTTTCCGAATGATATACGAAGAAGAACTTGAGGAGATCGGTGCCGGGCCTGTAATTACCGAACTCACAATGGATCGTATTTTCCACAAGGCGAAGAAGACTGCATACATTGGAGGGACAATTAATCTGCTGCTATTTGTCGTCCTCATACCTTCTGTGGCTCTGAGTCAAGGAGTGCTATCATTTATACAATTCAAGACTTGGATTAGAACATTTCAATACTGGCTGTTTGTTGGGACAGTTTTTGTTGTAATTGTACCTCCAATTGAAGAGGCCATTCAGATATGGTGGAAATACAAGGATAATCTACGAAAGAAAGAGAAAACGTACATTAACGTAGAAAAGGATGGAAATGGTAAAATAGAAATGAACGATATACCACGTGTATAATAGTAACTATCAATAGTTATCCACTTATTCATATATGTAGGAATTGGTTTCTAACTATAATTTAGTTTTTTTTTGCATAAGTCAAAAGAGGGAGAGGAGAAATAAGTCGTATATTCACTCACAGAAGATTATGATACTTTATCCAGTGTTTATATATACATGTAAATGTATGTATGTTATAGCAGTAAAGAAAAAAAATATGCCGAACTCAAATATACTAAGTAATGAACAATTCAATACAGTATTTATCTCACCCTATCAAGTCCTTTTTTATGCCAGTGTCATGAATGATGTGGACTTTGAATATGATGAAATTTTAATAACTTAAGGATTACAGACCATCGAACAAGAACTCTTTCTAACCATTGTTTTTAGGATTTGGTTAGTGTCTTTGAATATGTAGAATGAATCATTTATAAATTTCTCTCCGCGAGCTTTTTCTGAATTGAGTAATTCAAAGATGTGTAAATATGATACTAGTATTAAAAATGCAATATAATCAGGAAAAGGGGATAGTAAAAGTTAGTAATATTACCTCCTTTTATGAGATAAAGTCAAATATAAATAACTGACCAGGGTCCGACATTTCAAAATTTTGTAGAATTGAAAATTAATATTTGATCAATTATGTTTGAGTGTCACAGTACCTCTGACTTTCCATTTAAAGTTTGTATTAGGGCCCGTTATCCTTAATGTAATTATTTGGGTCTCCTGGAATTTTTTGCAACCGTCTTGTATACTGTATTATGTTCCAAAGTTCATGTCTAGACTTTTGTCGCCATGTTGACCTTAATTCAAAGGGAACTGTTAACCACTGTAATGATATATTTCTGTAATTAACAACATAATGGACACCATATTCAAGATTTTTATTGATTTCTGTAATAATTGTAATCTGTAATTTATGTCTAAAAATTATATCAATATCAAATTAAAGGTAATCATTGACTTCTGTAATAACATATTTTTGTTGGGACCACAGCCGTGGTCTAATGGGTTAGTGCGCTGTATTTGTTACCCGACGATCTGGGTTCGATTTCCGGTCGTGGCCGGTCATATCCTGCCATAAACATTTGACAACGTCGATTTTCCTCCACATGTGGAGATGTTGCCGATTCTTTGTGAAAGAGAAAGTTAGAACTTGTTAGAATACAGTCCAGGAAAACATGTTAAGTGATTCGGTCGCCTTGCATGTGTTAAACAAAAATAAATAAATAATATTCATATCTATGTAATTAACACTATATGAAAGGATTTAATTCCAGATTGACTTCATCAGTTAATAATAATAAATCATACAGGATCTCGTCCCTTAGTCATATTTTTAACTTCTGTTGATTTATTCTTTGTTAAATATGAAATATAGTAACGTTACACCTTAGGCCTAAAAAATACCAGGTTTCTGTAAGTTTCCCGGGTGAAAATAATATTCGATGGCCGGTTAAGCGGAAACCAGAATCTTTTTACCGCCTTAACTGAAACTTAATTATAACGAATTTGTACCGCTTACCGTATTCTCTGTCCGTATAGTAGTTACGCTTGTATTTGATCTTCATATCTGTAGACCGAAGTGCAAGTTGTGGTAGATACGCATTTAAATACTGGAATTACCGAAATTTTCCTTAAAATATCAATGGGAATGAATCTCCATGTTGTGGAAACAAAACCTCACACATCTGGACCCTAGACCCTTTTATTAATCATATGTATGAATAATATTACATGTATGATAACACAACAGTTAGGCAAAAATGTTTAGTTCTGTCACCCGACCTATTCTATTTTCCCAGCGACCTTAGACGATTTATCAAAATGTACCTTCAGCGCTTTGAATTGGTCACTGTATGTCATGAGTTTTAACATTAGGAATAGAAATATCATTCTTCCAGGCGAACAGTTAAAAGGTGTAGCTTTTCCTTAGTAATTGTGGTTAATTGGCCTGAAGATGTACATTGTGTCAAGACTACAACATGTATATATATTTGACCGTCAAATTCTAATTAATAATGATGATAGCACAGGCTTTTAATTTTTAAGGATGAATTTATCTAACACATTTAAACTTCGCTCCTGACAGTACTCTCAGTGCTTTGATTTAACTTTAATACACACAAGAACTACAACAAGCCTCGACGTATCTACTCAATCATTAATGAGGGTTTAACCAGAAACAAACACTGTTTAAACTTTATTAAATACAGGACGTTATTAAACAGCCTACTGGAAATTTGTTTGATCCAACACACTTACTGAGGAAATATAAAGTAGAGACATTTTTTATTGTGCGGCTTTCTTCAAAACAAAGTATATATTTTTGCACAAAATGAGACCAAAACTATGTATGTTCCTAGCCCAGTCTGTTCCCCAGAAATTGAACAAGAAACGCTAGAATTTGACCCGATTTCGTTTGGTCTGAATATAGGTCGTTTTGACCAATACATCCTAAAAATAACAAAGTATTACATAAATACTGATCTACAAATTATTTCTTGTTCAATTCATTTTTATGTACAATTTATTACATTTTTGCCATTACTTGTCCGTTACTTCTGCCTGTGTGTATTATTAACCAGTACAGTCAAAAGACAGTAAACGTGTTATATGAAATTGGACTGCCGGGATGGAACCTGTTTATCTAACGATGATCTAATTTGGTTCCCGATAACTTGTGTGTGCAAAGCCTGCTCTGCAACATGAAATGGGAAACAGCTTAATTATGGTCTAGACTAAATTGATACAGTCAAACCTGTTAAAGACATTTTTGGCAGTTCGCTACATTTTTCACATAGACATATAGAACAAAATTAAAACTGATCAATGAATATTTTTTAACTTTGCATGATCGTAGCCTATGATAACAGAAACATTTTAAGCGAAAAAAAATCGGGGGTCACTGATCTCGTTTTTGAGTTATCTGCCCTTGAATTTGGATTTTTTTTCTTTGGAAAAGACGAAACACGGCTTTAATTGACAGGTGATCATTATTCGAAGGTTATTTTGCTCTAAATAATCAATAATGGTTTTTAAAAGAATGTTCTTTATTAACGGGGTGCCTTTATTCGGAGATGGCCACTACCACATATTTGACTGTATCTATAGTTAAATGTACAAATGTATGTTTATAACATAGAATTTAGAAGTTAATCAAGATAGTGGTAGTAAAATATATATACCACTGCCACACGCTGTTAAAACGTATCCTTTAAACGAGCTTGTGTACTTAAAATTAGTAAATTTCGGTCCAATGCACTCTGATACTTAGAAGAAGAATTTTTAACTGCTGTGCGTATGAAAACATCAGTAGTCGGGAGTATTAACGCTTTATAACATGAAGGTAAGCGCCTTTGTTTTGTTTCATTATGTAAAGATTATTTTATTGTTGTAGTAACACTCAGATTTCGGTTTAATTCTTTTGACTTTTCTTGTATTTGTCTTGTATTTTATAAATGGCATGCTTCTTCATTTAAGTGATCTTAAACATTGCTCAAACTATTTTATGAATCGTTTATATTCAACATTTTTTGTCTGCCTTTTCCCTTCTCTTTGCACTTTCAAGAAGTCACATGACCAAAACATTATTGTATTTATGCATAATATATTTGTAACGAGATACTTCATACTGTATAAGTTACGAAAAAACATGGTTTATTCTTTCTGTTCATGGAGTAGTTTTGTGCCTGGTTTAACATCGCAATGTAGGTCTATACGGTTGATGCATAGATGCAGTCTTGATTTATCCATGAGTTCAAATTGCATTTTAAATCTGAATAATTTGTGAAAAGGGGGGGATATCCTTTCATACGTTTATCTGTTGATGACATGTTGAGTTTATGTTTAAAATTTACATCTGCGGTTGAAACGCGAGAGATTAAATATTGATAATAATAGAACACGTGATATTTTTTTCAAATATATACACGAAACAACGAACCACTTGACTTAATGTTAGGAGACGATAGGCTCACATTGAAACCAATTTTTCAAGTTACACTTTTCTGTGATCTGCCGACATAGACTCATTGCCTTACTGCTATCCTTGGCACCTGAACTGCACATGCTCGACATTTTATTCTTCATACTGCACAGCTTACAACTGGCTTACAGTCGATTCGTCGACTAAAACGGGGAACCAATTTTTAATTACCTATATTATCTCGAAGAGTGTATGATATTTTGGATTACGTTCTCACCAGCATGATGGCCAACGCCGTGTTTTCTACAAGTCGTTAAAATTGGTTGAGGAAAGAACAAACTTTGTCTTAATCGAAATCATTATAATCGGACTACAACAAAAATCTTGTTATTACGAGCACCAGGTTTATCTCGAACATTAAGTTTGGTGCGATGACTCCTCGAGATAACGAAGTTTTACTGTATGTTTAATGCATATGTGAGTATTTTCTGTAAACTGTTCAGAATTAGTAATTATATGTTATTAATTTCAACCGTTCGTGTGCTTCATATTTTCAATTACTCTGTCGGAGATAAAAGTGTAATTATTTGTAAATGTTAATCTACACAAAATTTAAACTACGAATATATATCTGTTTTGAAACATATGTATAGATGAACCGATACCGTAGCAATGTCAAGGTCGACATATATATAGGCCAACAATCTCGGCGTACATGTTTATACACCAAGAAAACGTACAGTGAATCAATGTACCACTATCATTAATTTATAGTTTGTCCTAATTTCTCGTTGAACAATTTGAAAAAATATCGCTTAGAATGTGCCTAGAACCTGATATGGAGAAAATACGTCACTTATTTTTCTGTATGCACATAAATTAAGACAAACTGTAAATCAGTTATCGTTCATACTTTGAATTTTATGCTACATATCACTGCTCTCCGCTTCGCGTCGCTTGTGATACATTGTATATCCCATAAAATTCAAAATATGAACGATAACTAATACATAATGTCATATAATGACTCACATAGTACAAAATAAATAGCTAATCAATGCATTTCTCTTCATTCATGCATGTGGGAATGTGTCTACTAATATAAATCGGTAGTTTTTGCCTCGACTATTACAGTGTATAATGAAGTTTTAATAAAATATATATCCATGTTCTATATTATGTTCATGTTGACTGTTTAGTTTCTATGTTGGTCTATATTCAAGGGTAACCGTTAACTTCTACTATCACACACTTCAGTAATTCATATATTATATATATAGTATTTATGATAAACATGCTAATGGTAGCCATTGCATTGACATAGATTCTCTTCGTGTTGTTCCTGTTTGCGGTACCAGTGGTGACCAATGCCGGTACTACAGTAGACCCAGACGCAGCAACTACTGAGCCATCGTGTGTCATCGCATTAAAAGAGCATAATGGAGTATCAAGGTAAATATGTCAGCTTATTTGAGTAGTACGCCCTATTTCATAAGTCAGAGTTATATGAGGAGGACAGTTCACCTAACCATTGTTCCTGGGAAGGACCAGTACCAGACTCCCATCCTCCGTAAGCAACTGCCTACTTTCTCACGTTAAGAGACATGGTCGGTAGCTAGCTCGAACCCACAACCCTCTACCAGTGAGAGCTAACAGTGATTTGAAGTCAGCGGCCTTAACCACTCGACCACGGAGGCGGAGGTAAACATGTACAACACCAAATGAGAAAAAATCTTTTTCAGTGGGGGTTAATATCGTACTAACAGCGAAGGTCAGTGGCGACTTTTGAGCTCAAAGAGATGGAGGAAGAGCACAAGCGAACTGCTTGGTAAATCCAACTATTTTCCGTTAGCTAGCTGTTGAGCTTCCTCACGTGTTACAATAATTATATCAAGTCTGGATGGATTTCGAACTCACATCGATGAGATGATAGCGATTACTAGTCAGAGACTTTTACCACTAAATCATTAAGACTAAATGTGCTTGAACAATCAGCAGTGGTCGAAATCAATCTTATTTCGTGAACGAAGGTCACCCTTGAGAAAGACATGATATGACCTTTATAGACAGATGGCGTATATTTGGAGGTCATTTTATTCCAATAACTGATGACAGTTTTATAAGAATGACCTTTATTCAAATGATGGCCTTTATTTGGAGGTGGCCGTTACCACATGTTTTACTATATACATGTATGTACATGCTGACTTAAGTTATTGTCATAAATAGATGAATACCATCTCATCCTAAAATGGCAACTTTTCGTAGTCAGGCATTGTCACACCCTATAGGGGTCCTTTCGAATATAGCTCCTCGGGGTGTTCTATTCGTAAGCATTTTGTATACAGAACCCCGAGGAACTCTATTCGTCGATTTTAACCCTCGTACTAAATAAGAAGCTGTATTCGAAGTAGTTGTTGCTTTTTCTCGGATCCCCAGTTATCTTGATAGAATTCATTAATATTTGATTGATGATAAATGTGTAGTACATTGTATATACAAATACATGAAGACAATAGTATGCATTTGGATGCAAAAGCCATGTAGTATGAGATTGTGCTCCGCCCGTCTGTCATTCTGTCGTGTACAGGCCCAAATGATAATTATGACAGTTTGTGGTTGTTTCAGTTCATTCAGTCATTATTGGGTTAAAGTTGTACTCTTGGGATAAGAGGTGTATTGTGGTTTAAATTAACAAAACTATCAAATTAGATATCAGGATCAGCTTAATAAGAACGTCCGTCTATTCGTTTGTCTGTCTGTTGTCTGTCATCTTAAGGAAATTAGATAACCACTGCTTAACCATTTGGTCCAAATTTAATGACTATAAGGAAATTAACTGGTTTTCGTTGGCATCCTTTATATGATCATAATATTATTGATCACAGTGTATGCGAGCTTTATTCGATTTTTACATGCTTTTTGCCGTATACAGCTCCCAACTCACCGTATAGAGCAACTCCGAGGAGCTATATTCGAAAAGATCACTATAGGTGTGACAAGGCATACAATCATGTGTTGTTCCGTAAAATGATTTAGTATTTTTGGCAATTAAAACATACTCGTGTACGTTCCATTTCAGTGACAACCCACGGATGGAAAAACATGAAATTGCACTTTTGACCTTGCTAGGATTTTGTGGTTTCTCGATATTTGTTGCCGTTGGTTACAAGAAAGTAAGAAAGAACATTTTCCACGATGAGCATAACCTAGATACCGTTTTCGATGCGGGTGGTCGTGTCAGCCTCAGTTTGACCGCGGTTACAGTGACGTCACAACTTCTGTGGCCTTCCGATTTCGCTTTGGTCTCGTCGATTTCCAGTGGGGTACAGTATTTTATGTTTTGTTTCATTGTAATTAACAAAGAGACATAATTTTGACTGTACATGTATACGGTTTACCAAACCAGAACTTCCGGTTAACCTAACAAAGTTAGTACAACCCAGCAAACATTACATATCGGTCCAGTGTCGGCCCGTTAACAGTAACTGTTGCTATGTCGGCCTGACGTCCGTTTCCGTTATCGGCTAGATATCGGGTGTGCAACCTGGCTCAATGTCGGTCCGATATGTTCACCGAACTGGAGCCGATATCATGCCGACATTCACATACCAGTTTTTTCCTCATTAAAAGTCTTATTTCGATTTCCCAGCCTAAAGCTACTACAGCTGATTTACAAAATGTATAAGGAAACTATTATCAAGTCATTTCATTTTACATCCAATCTATGTTTGACAAATGCATTTCGAGTGGGCAACACCATGTGGAAGCTGCAAATATTGGCCGTTGTTTAGAGGTTGTCGCGAAAGGGTAAGTTAGTACCATCAAGGAAAACTTGTTAGGTGAATCGGCCGCCGTATATAACTGAAAACTTGTTGAAACGACTTTAAACCCAAATAAATAAATGACGTTACCAAGGCTTGTTTGTTAAACATTATACTGATAGTACACTAATGCTTTTTGTGATATTTGTTTCCTAGATAATAAAATCGGTAAAGTAATTAACTCACTGCACGCCTAAGTGAACAAGGTCATCGGCTCAGAGATAAAAGCTAAAACTTATTCAACCATCTTATACAAAACCGATTATAGGTGGATGTTGTATTACACACGTATTCAGGATATTCACCTAATATGCAGCTTTATACATTTTAATTTACATTTGCAATACATTAGCGACTTACATATTTTTTTAAATGCAATTTAAATGCAAATCGTTGTTGATGTATCGATGCAGTTTTGCATTTGAGTATTACTACATGTAGTTAGTATTTGCTCACTTGTTTTAACATTAAAATTGTCATTGTTTCTTTCTGTTTTTTTTATTTGTACTTAAATTAACGTACTGAATAACATTGTAGTCTATTTATCCCTAAAGTTGTCTCTCCTCGCACTAATAAACTCATCAGAACTAAGGTGTTCAATTGAAGTAGCTTCAAAATAACGTTTGTACTTTCCATCTAAAATTGTATTGTTTGGTCGCTAATAATACAAAACAGTGTTTTTCACTTCTTGTCTTATTACCTCATATACCCTTCAAGTTTTTCTATAACCCATCCAAAGGCATATGAGACGTACAGTTCACCTAACCATCGTTCCTTGGAAGATCCAGTACCAGACTCCCACCCTCCGGAAGCTACTGTCTACTTTCCCATACGAAGAGATATGGTCGGTAGCTGGGCTCGAACGCACGACCCTCAGTGAGAGGTTACAGTGATTCGATGTCAACTACCTTAACCACTCGATCACGGAGGCGGGTTCACAATTCAGTAGTTAATTAAGACCGACACGATATCATTGCTCGATTTAAAAGAAGACTTAATGTATGTATTACTCATTGATGGCCTTTTAATTTCAGTCTGGAATTGGTGGAACTCTGTGGTTAGGAGTTGCTGTTGTTTTAGACATTGTATTATTTCCAACTTTGTCATTGTATCTAAAGACAAGAGCACCAGGAGCAAAGACCTTTCCGCAGGTAATTGCATATCATTTTGGTGATGTTTTATTATACGAAATCTTTAATTCCGTTCAGCTTATGTAATATGTTTACAAAACATTTAATAATACAAAATGTATATTGTGTAGTTTGATCAGGCGAACGTAAATATTATTGTAGTCAGGCAATTTGGTAAACACATTTTTTTATTTGAAACGGAATGGAGTCGCATGTCAGGATAATTGCGAAAAATCTTAAGTCAGGCGTTCTGTGTTCTTTTTGCTTATGATATATTTCTTTTAAACAGATTGCATATGCACGTTTTGGTAAGACCACACACATAGTGTTCTGTATCCTGGCTCTAGCAACCAACTTAACTGTCACAACCAGCATCATGCTGGCAGGAAGATCAGCAATTACAGTTCTGAGCAAAGACACGAATAACGAATTCATATTCCTGCTACTCGCCGTGTTATTCGGCTCTTACTGTTTAATTGGAGGATTGGGGACTACTTTTTACATGTCGTATTTCAACACAGCCCTGACATTTGTCACTATATCTGTGTACACACTCTACACCAGTTTCTATCCATCGGATGATATAAAGAAAGATTCAAGTTTGGAAGAATTGTATAAAGCTGTAACATGCATACAAGGACCGGAAGGAAACTCAAAAAATTCGTTGATGACCTTTAGATCTGAAAGTGGACTACTTTTCGGTGTAATAGTACTGTTCATGGCGACTTCGATCAACTTTTGCGATCAAGCCAACTGGCAGAGCAGAATCGCAGCTAAACCTACGCAGGGCGTTTTTGGATTTTTCTTTGCGGCTTACATGTGGTTCGTCGTCCCAACATCTGTTTCACTTACGACAACATTGTCCTACTTCACAATGAGTTTTCAGAACGGAACACATCTGTTATCAGAAGGAGAAATAAGCGATGGTAAGCATTTCATATCAAGGCCATTTGTTTGAACCGAACTGAAAAAAAGATTATGGAATAACTTTCATTTAACGAGTAAACTAAATTTATTGTAAGTGATAGGGATACCATGCACATTTATAGACCTACATAAAGTGCATTATGCGTCTGAGTCAAGCAGTTTTAAATCCAATGAATGCTCACATGAAATTGGATATTAACTTACCTTAGTGTAAATATGTATGGGTTAAATCATTCAGTTACGGTCAACCCTGTGTTAACGGTCACTTCCGAAGGAATGCCAACTTGTTAATTAAAGGCCAATCTTTTTTAAAACCGTCATTGATTATTTAGAACAAAATGACATTCGAATATAGACCATCTGTCAATAAAAGCCACATTTTGTTTTTCCCAAGGATGGCCTTTGTTCACAAATTTGTCTGTATTTATATTCCTTTTGTTCGATATAATGCAGGTTATATAATTCCATTCGTTATGAACCATTTACTGGGTGACACTGGAGGGTACATACTGCTGACTATGATTACAATGGCACTCATGTCGACTGGTTCCGGTGAAGTAATGGCGATATCTTCTATAATTGTGTATGATATCTACAAGACGCATATAAATCCTTTCAGGTAAATGTAAATAGCAATCAGAACTCCTCGACGTTTGTTCATAGAAAACGTTCGGGCTTAATAGACAGGAGGCCATATTGTTGTTGTTGTTCACGGGTACTTTCCCTCAAGGCTGACCCTGGGCATACATCGATTGAAACAACCTGTCTATCTTTTAATAGGAACGTGATGACCTTTTTATCAATCGCGAAATATAAACATGTTTGAAAATTAAACATTCTAAGTATGATTCTTCAAAACGAGTACATGTACCTAGTTTTGAAAAGAATAGTAATCGACAGTAACCGGAAACCACATAAGTCATAACCAAAATTTATAACCCTACACTTACATTCGAGGACGAGAATGTCCAAGTAGTTCCGATTGTGAAAAATGTTGTTAAATTAAATGAGACCAAATGTGCTACGAAAATAAATTAGGCTTGGAATATTGGCATCATTGTTTTGTATTGTAACCAATGTTCATGGCATATTCTTTTGCAAAATGATCGCGTAAAGATAGAAAACGCTCAGTGCTATCAAAGATGTACATTTCCTTCGTCCTCCGAGCCATTGTGGTGATATTTTTGTATTGAAGACTTCAATAAAGAATGGACGGCGTTATTAATGTTATTACTGTATTGTTTGTTTATAATAAACGCTTTTTTTAGGGAAAATTTAAAGCCAGTAGATTGTATACTGTGCGGGAGACCAAAACAAATAGATGACAATGTCATGAAGAATGTTGAGTACTGCGCATGTCCGTCTTCGATAGATTGTACCGCTTGTGTAGCTGATTTAGAGGCACGTGCAACATCCGGTAAGAAGTTTGGTGTTCACTATATGTGTGGTATACATGGTGCGTACAGGCATTATGAAGATGGACTGTGGCAGTATAAGGTTTGTGTGTGCTCACTTCGAATGATTGTACGGATTTTTAAAAACCCTGAGTTATTCGCCGCCTTTAAATAAAGATCATTGTACAAATACTGACTTCTTCACAAATTTATTGACACATAAATTAACGTAACCATGGAATACGGTTATGGTGAAGCCCTTTGGGACCCGCGTACATACTTATACGTGTAAACCTATTACTAGTAATACATGTACTCTCACATGAAAATAAAGAAAGCTTTAATTGGCTGGGGACCATCCCAGATAGAGGAGAGATCAGATATAAGAGAACCGAGTATCCCTGCTCTGTTATAATTTATTTCCTGGTTCTATATCGCACCCGGTGTAAAGCACCGATACATGCCTTGCCCCTTTTCAGTGATTATTATGATATGGACACAGTACTCGGCTCGATAGTCGGGATTAGGACACTGAAAGGTCATATCGCATTGGTTAGAAACACTGGTTCTCGTTCGATCTGTTAATGAGTTTCAGGTCTTTTTCTTTCTTATTCATTATACTTTGACTGTGTCGGAAGCTGCCAATCAGCCTGATTAAATATAGTCTAATTCGATGAAAAACTTTTTTTTGTAGAGTTGGTGCATGGCTTGTGTAATAGTAGCCATTGTTCCGTACGGGCTTATTATTTCTGAAACAGGTATTAACGTTACCTGGGCAACGGTTGCTGTACCAGTTATTGGAACTCCGTTCTTATGGTCTCTCTTCCTTACAATCACGTGGTCGAAAGCAACTTCTAAAGGTGTTCTTTCAGGTATGAAGTTCGATGATATCTCAGTAAGTTCAAACTGCGTCGTTGACAAAATACGCTTTTCATGTGTTGTAATATATTTTCTCCTAGTTTCCACTAATCTGTTGGATCCTTTGATTCTAAATCGTCAATTATTAAAATAAATGATACCATTCAAATATACGTATTTCAGGGTCATTTTAATAGATCTTTTGAAGGTGTGTTTTCATTTAATCAGTCAAATTGCTGTTAAACTCAACTCAATATATCAATTGCAAAGCATGTACAGTAAAATTCCTGACTGAAACCAGACTCCCTATAAACCGGACGATTCCCTTTCGGGACTTACCAATATTTCTGAAAACCGGAATCTTTAGAACACCGTACTTTGGATCCAGTCAGGAAGGGATTTATGCTGTCTGTATATATGCTATGTAACTGTACATGTATAATTATGTACAAAAGTTTAAAGCTCTATGTACATGTACGTATATATATTAAAATGTGCATAGTATAGTTTATACTTGATACATTTCAGGAGGATTAATAGGGCTAGTATGCTCCATTGCTGGTATGTTAATTATGGGTTCAACGTACGAAGGCGGATTAAACGAATTCTGGGCAAATACTGCCCAAGATTACAGCTTACTTACTGGACTGGTGGCTGGTTTTGTAGTAAGCGGTATACTGTGTATTGGCGTGTCTTTATGTACCCATAACATTAGATCAGAGTCTGACTCACTTCGAGAATGGGCGAAAACCATGAACATTGATAATCCATTGAGTCCTTACAGACTAATCTATGCTGAGGAATTGGAAGAAGTAAATGCTGGTCCGATAATTACTGCAGAGACTATGGATAAGATTTTTCGCAAAGCCAAGAGGGTTGCCTATATTGGTGCTGGATTTACCTTCATCTTATTTTTGGGTGTAATACCTGCTCTTGCCTTAACTGTTGATGTACTGACTTTGGATCAGTTTACAACCTGGATCAGAATATTCCAATATTGGTTGTTCTGTGGTACGGGATTGGTGGTTTTAGTGCCACCAGTCGAGGAAGCAATTCAAATCTGGGTTAAATATAAACAAAATGTCAATAAAACAAGGGCAAAAATTGCTTAATTACCATCAGAAAGAATATGACATAAATTAATTGTTTTGGAAGGTTGTGCCTTGCAAAATAAAAATTACGCACAATTATAAACCAGAATTATAGTCCATAATCATGGTAAGTTACATTATACAGTCAAACATGTGCTAGTAGCCATGTCCGAATGTCTGTGATCAATTGCCTTTTTCTAAACTGACATTGGTTATTCATAATAAAATGACCTTCGAATAAAGGTCACCTGTCAATAAAGGCCATATTTTGTCTTTCCCACAGGCGACCTTTATTCACAGCTGTTACTATATATCATATGTTTGTTCTAACCATTTTACAACATAATAAAATTATGGAACACTGTTTGTTGTTTGTTTAGTTGAGATTTCCCCCCCCCCCCCCTTCAACAGTTCACCTAACAATCCCTGGGATGAACCCGCACTAGACTCTCATCCTCTGTAAGCAATGCCTATTTCCTCACATAAAGAGACATGGTCAGTTATGGGTCTCGAACCCACAACCCTCTATCAATGAGAGGATACAGTGATTTGAAGCCAGCGACCTAACCACTCGACCATGGAGGTGGGCCCCTTGTGGAGCATGATTTCTATTGTTGAATTTTAATGATGAGTCTAATATTGTTCACTTTGCAAAATGATATTTAGCCACTTAATATACAGTGCAACCTCTCCAAAGCATAATAATGTAATAACAACACCCACTTGTCCTTATAATTGCATGTTGAAATAAAACAAAATACTGCAATATAATAATTATAATTTTAATAAATTTACTCAGAATTAACAATGAATAGATATTTTACAACAACATAAAACATTCACTAAGTACACATACACACAAACTTCCCCCTTTTTGGTAGGATAAGGGATTAATGTTAAAAAATGTATATCATATACCAATCTCTCACAATAGGTAAGCAGCCCCAAATCATAAACCTCTAATAAACATATATGAGCAGAACTATTCAGTTTGGCCCCTTGCACAATGAAATGATATACTGTATTAAAATACAACAGTTACTGATAAACACAACATACATGAACAAAATTCCACTTCTCTGACACAACATTCTTTTACATACACACTAATGCAAATACTTATAATTATCAAGAAATTGTTCAAACAATAAATTAATAAGTATTTCAAAATATTGAATCAGTCAAATAATTAATGAATCAAATATTTGTATTTATTTCAAGAAATAAATATTCAACATCTCAATGGAGTATTGTATTTAATTCCAGTCAATAGGGAGATAAATTCATAAAATACTTTGGAGTTATAATTTATAATAAAGCTTTCAAATAGAAAACCATTTACATATTACATGAGTTCATACAAACTGATTAATATATACATTCATTATAACTGAAATCTTTTTAGCCATAAACAGAAGAACTGAATTTACACATTGAAGCAGTATTCAAAAAGAAAATTTAAAATCTATACATACAAAAGACATTACAATCTATTGCATATTTTTGTTCAAGATAAGTTATAAAATATCTCAGCTTCCCCAATGTATTACATTTAGCACTAACAGTATCATTTAGCATGAGCTCCACATTTAGCTTCATTGCAATAATATGTAAACCAGTATTCATATGAAAACAGGACTCCACAAATCTGTTATTCTGCCCGTAATTATGAGTAGAAATCAACCCAGGAGAAGTTTAAACTGCTGTAGAACTAGTTAAAATTCTAGGCTGGTAGTTCTGCTGGACCAGTAACATACCGGCAAAAATTGTTGAGCCCTTCAAAATGAAGACAAAGTAACCAAAACTTAGTGACTAACTCAATGTCAAAACCATCTCATTATCTTAATCCGAGTGGTTGTCAATGTCACCTTTATATTTAAGCTTGCAAAGGAATTCATCTCAAACTTTAAGATAAATTTATTAGGTAAAACTAATGTCCTAATATTGATGTTTGACATATTATAACAATACAATTTATGCTGAGTTAATCAAAATGTAAGACATGTAGACCTACATGTTATAATACATTACTTTATTCTCATGTTGACTCTAGTCACAAACTATATTTGTATCATAGGAAATGATTTTTTTTTTCATTATAACAAAATCAATTACTGGTAACAACTTAATAAGATTAAGTAATCATGACTCATGAGTAAAACAACATATGTTCTTCAGCATTGAGGCAGCATGTGTCTATAGGCACCAAATTCTTACACACAGTTGTACAGTATACATACATTTGTATATAAACTAGGTAGCATCAGTCTATATTATCAGCATCAAATTATAACATAAATGATAACACACACAGTTGAATGGTAGAGATATATATGTATAAATAAAGTAGCTTCAATCTTATGGCATTGAATTTCAATTGATGAATTTTATACCACACAGTTGAATGGTTGAGATATTAATATGTAAACTAGGTAGCATCAGTCTTATGGCATTCAATTTCAATTGATTCATTCAATATCACACAGTTGTATGGGAGAAAATGTTACTATAATATTATACACTAGTTTCTTATTGCACTATCCATGAGTTTGTTATTTATGTTCGTATCTGAAACTTCCCTGCTTTGGTAATATATTTAACTCCCTTGAATGGTTTGTATTTCTGAAAAATAAAACAAATTCAAGTAAGTCAGTGATGTATGTTAAATTAATACAATCTAAACAGTATTTTTTTGGGGGGGGGATTAGGGGCTGAACATTTCCCTGTCTGAAAGTATGTTTTTCCCCAAAGTTCATATAAAAGAATTCCCAGTAGAATTTCAATTTTCCTGAAACAGTTTTTGTAAAAAGTATCATCAAATTGACCTGTATGAGCTCTTACTCTGTAGCCATAAAGGTTATATACTAATGGTAATAAAATGAAAGGAACATGTGCATGCTTGTCATGTTACCATCCCCCCCAAGATGCTTTGGGATTTATGTAGGACAAGGGCTAGCATTAAGGCTGCAGAAATTCCTAGCCTGCAAATTTCACTACAGAAAAACAGGTTAAAATGTTTCTATCATGGCTTAGCAAAAAGTATTATCTGTTTTTCAAACTTTTACAACAACAAGTATAATTTCAGTAAAGAACTGTTTAACAAAGCATATGTGATTAAACAATAGCTGGAAATGATTTGAAATTTAGTTAAAAAAAGAATTGATTCAGCTTACCTCCCCATACATATCTAGTCTGTTCACCTTTATGCCAGATAAAGCCATGGTACTTATGGTAAACTGTAACTGAAAGACAAAAGTCAATAATAAGCAAAACAAGTTTTGGGTGTTTAAGGTCACTGTGACCTTGACCTTTGACCTACTTACTACAAAATCAATAGTAAAGACCAGCCCCCCATTCAAGTCTTAGGACTGTAGGCCAAATTATTTTCTAGTTATTGGATGGACAAGGTTTGGTTGTGGACAGACTGACATGTGCAAAGCAATAAACCCCTATATCTTCCGAGGGGGGACATAATTACCTTCTTTAAGCATGAAGTCAAATCAAGTATACATCTTTTTTCCAATCAATTTTCATTTACACAATCTTAAAGGTCATATAACTACATATACTCAGGTAAGCTACTTAACAGAATGTATCCATATATAATACTTACAGATATAGTTGGGTTACTTTCTGGTACTGGACATCCAGTCTGTAGATTAATCTGTTAATAAATAATAAGTAAAAATGAAAATTAAGTGATGCAAAGCATGACTAGGAAAAATACTATGTTTAGTTAGGGTTTACCTGACCAAAAATGCAAAGAGTAGGTCAACAATCTATTTTGTGAAAACATGGAGTATAATAGGTCCATAAATAGTTTCCAATTATGATTTTGTCATTAAAAACTTTAGAGTTGAAGACTGAATAATTATAAGGCCTTTTGGGTACCGGGTAATAGTAAACATGACTAATTATCATCCTGGCTTAATGTATGATACATTTACAGCAATTGAAACCATAAGAGATGTAGGACCAGATATGATTAAGTTTTGTAAGAAAATACATTCAATATACCAGTTTTATATGCGCCATTGATAAATTGCTACTGTTCGTAATTCAATTAATTCTACAATAATTAGAAATGTATAGAAAACAGAGAAATTAACTTTCACACACAATTCATGTTAAGATTGTCAATTGTACTTCTATCTACTTCTTGAAGAGTCAATTTGAAGAAAGGTAAATTTAAAAAAAGATGCTACATTCAATTAACACATAATTTATGCCCATGGTGGCAGCATGACTTAACCACATACAGTTGGACAGACAAGGCAATCACTATATGTCCTCACATTATTTGATGCCAGGGGCAATCAGTCAAATTGCTGTTAAACTCAACTCACTAGATCAATTGCAAAGCATGTACAGTAAAATTCCTGACTGAAACCAGACTCCCTATAAACCGAACGATTCCCTTTCGGGACCAATATTTCTGAAAACCGGAATCTTCTGAACACCGCACTTTGGATCCAGTCAGGAAGGGATTTCTGCTGTTTGTATAGATGCTATGTAACTGTACATGTATAATTATGTACAAAAGTTTAAAGCTCTATGTACATGTACGTATATATATTAAAATGTGCATAGTATAGTTTATACTTGATACATTTCAGGAGGATTAATAGGGCTAGTATGCTCCATTGCTGGTATGTTAATTATGGGTTCAACGTATGAAGGTGGATTAAACGAATTCTGGGCAAATACTGCCCAAGATTACAGCTTACTTACTGGACTGGTGGCTGGTTTTGTAGTAAGCGGTATACTGTGTATTGGCGTGTCTTTATGTACCCATAACATTAGATCAGAGTCTGACTCACTTCGAGAATGGGCGAAAACCATGAACATTGATAATCCATTGAGTCCTTACAGACTAATCTATGCTGAGGAATTGGAAGAAGTAAATGCTGGTCCGATAATTACTGCAGAGACTATGGATAAGATTTTTCGCAAAGCCAAGAGGGTTGCCTATATTGGTGCTGGATTTACCTTCATCTTATTTTTGGGTGTAATACCTGCTCTTGCCTTAACTGTTGATGTACTGACTTTGGATCAGTTTACAACCTGGATCAGAATATTCCAATATTGGTTGTTCTGTGGTACGGGATTGGTGGTTTTAGTGCCACCAGTCGAGGAAGCAATTCAAATCTGGGTTAAATATAAACAAAATGTCAATAAAACAAGGGCAAAAATTGCTTAATTACCATCAGAAAGAATATGACATAAATTAATTGTTTTGGAAGGTTGTGCCTTGCAAAATAAAAATTACGCACAATTATAAACCAGAATTATAGTCCATAATCATGGTAAGTTACATTATACAGTCAAACATGTGCTAGTAGCCATGTCCGAATGTCTGTGATTAATTGCCTTTTTCTAAACTGACATTGGTTATTTATAATAAAATGACCTTCGAATAAAGGTCACCTGTCAATAAAGGCCATATTTTGTCTTTCCCACAGGCGACCTTTATTCACAGCTGTTACTATATATCATATGTTTGTTCTAACCATTTTACAACATAATAAAATTATGGAACACTGTTTGTTGTTTGTTTAGTTGAGATTTCCCCCCCCCCCCCTTCAACAGTTCACCTAACAATCCCTGGGATGAACCCGCACTAGACTCTCATCCTCTGTAAGCAATGCCTATTTCCTCACATAAAGAGACATGGTCAGTTATGGGTCTCGAACCCACAACCCTCTATCAATGAGAGGATACAGTGATTTGAAGCCAGCGACCTAACCACTCGACCATGGAGGTGGGCCCCTTGTGGAGCATGATTTCTATTGTTGAATTTTAATGATGAGTCTAATATTGTTCACTTTGCAAAATGATATTTAGCCACTTAATATACAGTGCAACCTCTCCAAAGCATAATAATGTAATAACAACACCCACTTGTCCTTATAATTGCATGTTGAAATAAAACAAAATACTGCAATATAATAATTATAATTTTAATAAATTTACTCAGAATTAACAATGAATAGATATTTTACAACAACATAAAACATTCACTAAGTACACATACACACAAACTTCCCCCTTTTTGGTAGGATAAGGGATTAATGTTAAAAAATGTATATCATATACCAATCTCTCACAATAGGTAAGCAGCCCCAAATCATAAACCTCTAATAAACATATATGAGCAGAACTATTCAGTTTGGCCCCTTGCACAATGAAATGATATACTGTATTAAAATACAACAGTTACTGATAAACACAACATACATGAACAAAATTCCACTTCTCTGACACAACATTCTTTTACATACACACTAATGCAAATACTTATAATTATCAAGAAATTGTTCAAACAATAAATTAATAAGTATTTCAAAATATTGAATCAGTCAAATAATTAATGAATCAAATATTTGTATTTATTTCAAGAAATAAATATTCAACATCTCAATGGAGTATTGTATTTAATTCCAGTCAATAGGGAGATAAATTCATAAAATACTTTGGAGTTATAATTTATAATAAAGCTTTCAAATAGAAAACCATTTACATATTACATGAGTTCATACAAACTGATTAATATATACATTCATTATAACTGAAATCTTTTTAGCCATAAACAGAAGAACTGAATTTACACATTGAAGCAGTATTCAAAAAGAAAATTTAAAATCTATACATACAAAAGACATTACAATCTATTGCATATTTTTGTTCAAGATAAGTTATAAAATATCTCAGCTTCCCCAATGTATTACATTTAGCACTAACAGTATCATTTAGCATGAGCTCCACATTTAGCTTCATTGCAATAATATGTAAACCAGTATTCATATGAAAACAGGACTCCACAAATCTGTTATTCTGCCCGTAATTATGAGTAGAAATCAACCCAGGAGAAGTTTAAACTGCTGTAGAACTAGTTAAAATTCTAGGCTGGTAGTTCTGCTGGACCAGTAACATACCGGCAAAAATTGTTGAGCCCTTCAAAATGAAGACAAAGTAACCAAAACTTAGTGACTAACTCAATGTCAAAACCATCTCATTATCTTAATCCGAGTGGTTGTCAATGTCACCTTTATATTTAAGCTTGCAAAGGAATTCATCTCAAACTTTAAGATAAATTTATTAGGTAAAACTAATGTCCTAATATTGATGTTTGACATATTATAACAATACAATTTATGCTGAGTTAATCAAAATGTAAGACATGTAGACCTACATGTTATAATACATTACTTTATTCTCATGTTGACTCTAGTCACAAACTATATTTGTATCATAGGAAATGATTTTTTTTTTCATTATAACAAAATCAATTACTGGTAACAACTTAATAAGATTAAGTAATCATGACTCATGAGTAAAACAACATATGTTCTTCAGCATTGAGGCAGCATGTGTCTATAGGCACCAAATTCTTACACACAGTTGTACAGTATACATACATTTGTATATAAACTAGGTAGCATCAGTCTATATTATCAGCATCAAATTATAACATAAATGATAACACACACAGTTGAATGGTAGAGATATATATGTATAAATAAAGTAGCTTCAATCTTATGGCATTGAATTTCAATTGATGAATTTTATACCACACAGTTGAATGGTTGAGATATTAATATGTAAACTAGGTAGCATCAGTCTTATGGCATTCAATTTCAATTGATTCATTCAATATCACACAGTTGTATGGGAGAAAATGTTACTATAATATTATACACTAGTTTCTTATTGCACTATCCATGAGTTTGTTATTTATGTTCGTATCTGAAACTTCCCTGCTTTGGTAATATATTTAACTCCCTTGAATGGTTTGTATTTCTGAAAAATAAAACAAATTCAAGTAAGTCAGTGATGTATGTTAAATTAATACAATCTAAACAGTATTTTTTTGGGGGGGGGATTAGGGGCTGAACATTTCCCTGTCTGAAAGTATGTTTTTCCCCAAAGTTCATATAAAAGAATTCCCAGTAGAATTTCAATTTTCCTGAAACAGTTTTTGTAAAAAGTATCATCAAATTGACCTGTATGAGCTCTTACTCTGTAGCCATAAAGGTTATATACTAATGGTAATAAAATGAAAGGAACATGTGCATGCTTGTCATGTTACCATCCCCCCCAAGATGCTTTGGGATTTATGTAGGACAAGGGCTAGCATTAAGGCTGCAGAAATTCCTAGCCTGCAAATTTCACTACAGAAAAACAGGTTAAAATGTTTCTATCATGGCTTAGCAAAAAGTATTATCTGTTTTTCAAACTTTTACAACAACAAGTATAATTTCAGTAAAGAACTGTTTAACAAAGCATATGTGATTAAACAATAGCTGGAAATGATTTGAAATTTAGTTAAAAAAAGAATTGATTCAGCTTACCTCCCCATACATATCTAGTCTGTTCACCTTTATGCCAGATAAAGCCATGGTACTTATGGTAAACTGTAACTGAAAGACAAAAGTCAATAATAAGCAAAACAAGTTTTGGGTGTTTAAGGTCACTGTGACCTTGACCTTTGACCTACTTACTACAAAATCAATAGTAAAGACCAGCCCCCCATTCAAGTCTTAGGACTGTAGGCCAAATTATTTTCTAGTTATTGGATGGACAAGGTTTGGTTGTGGACAGACTGACATGTGCAAAGCAATAAACCCCTATATCTTCCGAGGGGGGACATAATTACCTTCTTTAAGCATGAAGTCAAATCAAGTATACATCTTTTTTCCAATCAATTTTCATTTACACAATCTTAAAGGTCATATAACTACATATACTCAGGTAAGCTACTTAACAGAATGTATCCATATATAATACTTACAGATATAGTTGGGTTACTTTCTGGTACTGGACATCCAGTCTGTAGATTAATCTGTTAATAAATAATAAGTAAAAATGAAAATTAAGTGATGCAAAGCATGACTAGGAAAAATACTATGTTTAGTTAGGGTTTACCTGACCAAAAATGCAAAGAGTAGGTCAACAATCTATTTTGTGAAAACATGGAGTATAATAGGTCCATAAATAGTTTCCAATTATGATTTTGTCATTAAAAACTTTAGAGTTGAAGACTGAATAATTATAAGGCCTTTTGGGTACCGGGTAATAGTAAACATGACTAATTATCATCCTGGCTTAATGTATGATACATTTACAGCAATTGAAACCATAAGAGATGTAGGACCAGATATGATTAAGTTTTGTAAGAAAATACATTCAATATACCAGTTTTATATGCGCCATTGATAAATTGCTACTGTTCGTAATTCAATTAATTCTACAATAATTAGAAATGTATAGAAAACAGAGAAATTAACTTTCACACACAATTCATGTTAAGATTGTCAATTGTACTTCTATCTACTTCTTGAAGAGTCAATTTGAAGAAAGGTAAATTTAAAAAAAGATGCTACATTCAATTAACACATAATTTATGCCCATGGTGGCAGCATGACTTAACCACATACAGTTGGACAGACAAGGCAATCACTATATGTCCTCACATTATTTGATGCCAGGGGCAATCAGTCAAATTGCTGTTAAACTCAACTCACTAGATCAATTGCAAAGCATGTACAGTAAAATTCCTGACTGAAACCAGACTCCCTATAAACCGAACGATTCCCTTTCGGGACCAATATTTCTGAAAACCGGAATCTTCTGAACACCGCACTTTGGATCCAGTCAGGAAGGGATTTCTGCTGTTTGTATAGATGCTATGTAACTGTACATGTATAATTATGTACAAAAGTTTAAAGCTCTATGTACATGTACGTATATATATTAAAATGTGCATAGTATAGTTTATACTTGATACATTTCAGGAGGATTAATAGGGCTAGTATGCTCCATTGCTGGTATGTTAATTATGGGTTCAACGTATGAAGGTGGATTAAACGAATTCTGGGCAAATACTGCCCAAGATTACAGCTTACTTACTGGACTGGTGGCTGGTTTTGTAGTAAGCGGTATACTGTGTATTGGCGTGTCTTTATGTACCCATAACATTAGATCAGAGTCTGACTCACTTCGAGAATGGGCGAAAACCATGAACATTGATAATCCATTGAGTCCTTACAGACTAATCTATGCTGAGGAATTGGAAGAAGTAAATGCTGGTCCGATAATTACTGCAGAGACTATGGATAAGATTTTTCGCAAAGCCAAGAGGGTTGCCTATATTGGTGCTGGATTTACCTTCATCTTATTTTTGGGTGTAATACCTGCTCTTGCCTTAACTGTTGATGTACTGACTTTGGATCAGTTTACAACCTGGATCAGAATATTCCAATATTGGTTGTTCTGTGGTACGGGATTGGTGGTTTTAGTGCCACCAGTCGAGGAAGCAATTCAAATCTGGGTTAAATATAAACAAAATGTCAATAAAACAAGGGCAAAAATTGCTTAATTACCATCAGAAAGAATATGACATAAATTAATTGTTTTGGAAGGTTGTGCCTTGCAAAATAAAAATTACGCACAATTATAAACCAGAATTATAGTCCATAATCATGGTAAGTTACATTATACAGTCAAACATGTGCTAGTAGCCATGTCCGAATGTCTGTGATTAATTGCCTTTTTCTAAACTGACATTGGTTATTTATAATAAAATGACCTTCGAATAAAGGTCACCTGTCAATAAAGGCCATATTTTGTCTTTCCCACAGGCGACCTTTATTCACAGCTGTTACTATATATCATATGTTTGTTCTAACCATTTTACAACATAATAAAATTATGGAACACTGTTTGTTGTTTGTTTAGTTGAGATTTCCCCCCCCCCCCCCCTTCAACAGTTCACCTAACAATCCCTGGGATGAACCCGCACTAGACTCTCATCCTCTGTAAGCAATGCCTATTTCCTCACATAAAGAGACATGGTCAGTTATGGGTCTCGAACCCACAACCCTCTATCAATGAGAGGATACAGTGATTTGAAGCCAGCGACCTAACCACTCGACCATGGAGGTGGGCCCCTTGTGGAGCATGATTTCTATTGTTGAATTTTAATGATGAGTCTAATATTGTTCACTTTGCAAAATGATATTTAGCCACTTAATATACAGTGCAACCTCTCCAAAGCATAATAATGTAATAACAACACCCACTTGTCCTTATAATTGCATGTTGAAATAAAACAAAATACTGCAATATAATAATTATAATTTTAATAAATTTACTCAGAATTAACAATGAATAGATATTTTACAACAACATAAAACATTCACTAAGTACACATACACACAAACTTCCCCCTTTTTGGTAGGATAAGGGATTAATGTTAAAAAATGTATATCATATACCAATCTCTCACAATAGGTAAGCAGCCCCAAATCATAAACCTCTAATAAACATATATGAGCAGAACTATTCAGTTTGGCCCCTTGCACAATGAAATGATATACTGTATTAAAATACAACAGTTACTGATAAACACAACATACATGAACAAAATTCCACTTCTCTGACACAACATTCTTTTACATACACACTAATGCAAATACTTATAATTATCAAGAAATTGTTCAAACAATAAATTAATAAGTATTTCAAAATATTGAATCAGTCAAATAATTAATGAATCAAATATTTGTATTTATTTCAAGAAATAAATATTCAACATCTCAATGGAGTATTGTATTTAATTCCAGTCAATAGGGAGATAAATTCATAAAATACTTTGGAGTTATAATTTATAATAAAGCTTTCAAATAGAAAACCATTTACATATTACATGAGTTCATACAAACTGATTAATATATACATTCATTATAACTGAAATCTTTTTAGCCATAAACAGAAGAACTGAATTTACACATTGAAGCAGTATTCAAAAAGAAAATTTAAAATCTATACATACAAAAGACATTACAATCTATTGCATATTTTTGTTCAAGATAAGTTATAAAATATCTCAGCTTCCCCAATGTATTACATTTAGCACTAACAGTATCATTTAGCATGAGCTCCACATTTAGCTTCATTGCAATAATATGTAAACCAGTATTCATATGAAAACAGGACTCCACAAATCTGTTATTCTGCCCGTAATTATGAGTAGAAATCAACCCAGGAGAAGTTTAAACTGCTGTAGAACTAGTTAAAATTCTAGGCTGGTAGTTCTGCTGGACCAGTAACATACCGGCAAAAATTGTTGAGCCCTTCAAAATGAAGACAAAGTAACCAAAACTTAGTGACTAACTCAATGTCAAAACCATCTCATTATCTTAATCCGAGTGGTTGTCAATGTCACCTTTATATTTAAGCTTGCAAAGGAATTCATCTCAAACTTTAAGATAAATTTATTAGGTAAAACTAATGTCCTAATATTGATGTTTGACATATTATAACAATACAATTTATGCTGAGTTAATCAAAATGTAAGACATGTAGACCTACATGTTATAATACATTACTTTATTCTCATGTTGACTCTAGTCACAAACTATATTTGTATCATAGGAAATGATTTTTTTTTTCATTATAACAAAATCAATTACTGGTAACAACTTAATAAGATTAAGTAATCATGACTCATGAGTAAAACAACATATGTTCTTCAGCATTGAGGCAGCATGTGTCTATAGGCACCAAATTCTTACACACAGTTGTACAGTATACATACATTTGTATATAAACTAGGTAGCATCAGTCTATATTATCAGCATCAAATTATAACATAAATGATAACACACACAGTTGAATGGTAGAGATATATATGTATAAATAAAGTAGCTTCAATCTTATGGCATTGAATTTTCAATTGATGAATTTTATACCACACAGTTGAATGGTTGAGATATTAATATGTAAACTAGGTAGCATCAGTCTTATGGCATTCAATTTCAATTGATTCATTCAATATCACACAGTTGTATGGGAGAAAATGTTACTATAATATTATACACTAGTTTCTTATTGCACTATCCATGAGTTTGTTATTTATGTTCGTATCTGAAACTTCCCTGCTTTGGTAATATATTTAACTCCCTTGAATGGTTTGTATTTCTGAAAAATAAAACAAATTCAAGTAAGTCAGTGATGTATGTTAAATTAATACAATCTAAACAGTATTTTGGGGGGGGGATTAGGGGCTGAACATTTCCCTGTCTGAAAGTATGTTTTTCCCCAAAGTTCATATAAAAGAATTCCCAGTAGAATTTCAATTTTCCTGAAACAGTTTTTGTAAAAAGTATCATCAAATTGACCTGTATGAGCTCTGTACTCTGTAGCCATAAAGGTTATATACTAATGGTAATAAAATGAAAGGAACATGTGCATGCTTGTCATGTTACCATCCCCCCCAAGATGCTTTGGGATTTATGTAGGACAAGGGCTAGCATTAAGGCTGCAGAAATTCCTAGCCTGCAAATTTCACTACAGAAAAACAGGTTAAAATGTTTCTATCATGGCTTAGCAAAAAGTATTATCTGTTTTCAAACTTTTACAACAACAAGTATAATTTCAGTAAAGAACTGTTTAACAAAGCATATGTGATTAAACAATAGCTGGAAATGATTTGAAATTTAGTTAAAAAAAGAATTGATTCAGCTTACCTCCCCATACATATCTAGTCTGTTCACCTTTATGCCAGATAAAGCCATGGTACTTATGGTAAACTGTAACTGAAAGACAAAAGTCAATAATAAGCAAAACAAGTTTTGGGTGTTTAAGGTCACTGTGACCTTGACCTTTGACCTACTTACTACAAAATCAATAGTAAAGACCAGCCCCCCCATTCAAGTCTTAGGACTGTAGGCCAAATTATTTTCTAGTTATTGGATGGACAAGGTTTGGTTGTGGACAGACTGACATGTGCAAAGCAATAAACCCCCTATATCTTCCGAGGGGGGAC
>OZ026845.1:29576631-29688395 GCA_964023205.1 Lutraria lutraria | reverse complement strand
GAATCGAAATATGGACCATTAAGGCCATGATCACTGACCATAAATAGGCATACTTAGCTCATATGTATCAGTCTATAACTGTTTGGTTAGTTCCAATTTCTGGGGCAGATCGGTGGTCTAGTGGCAACATGCTGGACTACTGTTGGGAAGGTCATGGGTTCGAATTTTCGACTCTGTCTTCTCAGATAGCCTGGGGTCACTTTTTCGGTGTCCCCATCCCAAGTTTTGAGCTCTGAGAACTGTGTCTGGAAAATGACAGGCATGTGATATAGAACAAGGAAAAACTATTTGAAATAAGAGTAGGGAATTATAAATCATTCTATATTGTAATTATAATCTTGTAAAAGATAGTACTTATAAATGGTTACATTGAAATGTTGTTGTAACATTGAGTTTTTATGTTGATGCTTGGTAAATATTTTTTGTTGACTGTAAATAGTTTCAATTATTTTCTAATTTGCTTTGCTCAAATGCAAATAAATTATTTATCACCTACAGTACTTTAAGTTATCCAACCTATCAGGAATTAAAGAACAACAAACTCAAAAACTTGCTTCTTAGGACAATGGTCCTGCATAGCTTGTACATGTCATACATAATAACTCAATATTCAAAGTTCATAATCTTTGTCCTTCAAGTTCAAGACATGTCAAGATCGACTGTATTTCTTGTTTGAATGCTTCGTAGTCTGAAACATAGGGTGTAATCTATCAAATACAAATTAGATACAAGACATAATCATTCAGTTGTGTGAGTAATGTTTTAAATTACAGTCTTCACGCTAACCCACTAGCCCACAGCCCGGGGCTAGTAAATTTCTTATCGGGCTAGTGAACTTTCTAAAATTGTGTATTCGGGCTAATGATAAATTGTCCATTTTCAATAGTCCACATATAATTCGGGCTAGTGCTTTAAAAAAATTAGTTTGAACACTGAATTAGTAATTTAAAGTCTATTTTATTTATGTATCTCTCATAATGCGAAGGTGTTGGTGGATGGGAAAAATGTGTTGTAAAACAACATGTACTACTCATGCAGTGCAAATCACAAATGAACTTTGCACAATCTATATCCACCCTATAAGAAGCAAGGAACGCACAATCATGCACATGAAAGCTTGGATGAACTTTCTGTCCACCTCATATGACTCGGACTGTTGAAAGGGGCGTAAAACTCAAGTAAGCAAAGCAAGCAAACATTGTCCATTTTGTTCTATTTGTTGTATGGTACAAACAATGGAGAATGATGACCGAGCTTCCTTTTAACTTCTGACTGCGAAAATACTTCAATTTTACACTGGGGTATGAACATATTCAATGTGTACTAAAAACAACTGACAAACTACTTCTGGTCATCACCATTTATGTAATACCAGGTTCTCTACATTAATTCTGACTATTTTGTAGTTCGAAACAACAGCAATGCCATTTTTTGCAATATAATGCTTATACATTAGAGTTGTCCTACACTTTTGAGAACATTTTGGGTCAGCATTTTTTACGTATGTTGTCAAGCAATATTTGAATTTTTTACCTTAATATTTCATTCCACAAATTGTATTATTTTTTCCCCTGAAAGTTAATTACCGAAATTTTGAAGGTGTTGGTTGGAAAATAGAGGGTTAAAATTCAATTGAGATCTCAGTCTGGCTTGTGAATTATGACTGCAAATTTAGTTACACCAGTTAGCAGGAATATACTTCGGAAAAGCAGCTTACTGACAGTGCATTAATGTCACATTTCTGTTCTCCATCAAATAACATTCTCAGGAATGTGTTTTTCAAGGAAACCAATTTTGTAGTATGTTGAATATCAAATGAAGATTAGTTTTGGTAAAACTTACTTCCATGCTGAAATAAAATAGGAACTGGTGAGATTAATTAGCTGTGCCTCTCTGTGACTTTAATTTCAAGCCAGTGAATTTGATTCAATCATCCATATTTTACTAGATTCCATTTATTTATAGTACCAGTAATTGAAAAAGTAGCAGGCATTCGTTATGCTGTATAATTGATATGAATCTACACACAAGAAAATCCTTGTTTAGTGTCTCCCAAACTTAGTGACATTTGTCTGTCAGTCTGGTCTGATCTGATCAGGTCTTGTTTGTATGTAATGTTTGTTTGTAATGTTTGTATGTAATGTTTGTATGTAATGTTTGTATGTAAATTGTACTATGTATGTAATGTGTCTAGTACTTTAATGTAACATCTATATGTAATGTAGGTATGTATGTAATGTTTGAATGTGATTTTCAAATGTAATGTTTGTATGTAATGCATGTCTGTAATGGATTGTATGTGCAATGTAAGTCTATGTGATGTTTGAATGTAGTGTATTTATGTAATTTTTTTTCTTCAGATTTTTTAAATTTATTGTTATTTTGCATTGCATTATGTAAAATAACGTTTACAACATATGGCTGCAAATTTTTAAATTCTTGCTCCCACAAGGGGTGCCACAAGAGATACACAAGGGTACAAAGAGTATCAGATGTTCTTATTACCTCATGACTTTACTTTCTGATGTTGGAATATAACCAGTACTTTGTTGCTTTATAATCCTGTTAAGAACTATGAAATTTACACAGATCATCATTATTAACTTGATATCTCTAATATCTCATTAATTAGTATTGTACATTGTAGTTAACAGTGACTCAGGTTACTTACATAGTCCAGTATAATTTGTGCTTCATCATCACACAACTAGTCTAATGGAAACAAAATGGTTCATTCCTATTCCTACATTAATGGCCTAAAATAGTTTTTGGTTATACATGGACAATTAAAGATAGGGTAGGTACATGTAGATTGTACCCGTGTTATAAGTGAAATGTTGGATTTTCTGTCCCTTAGACCTAATGGAAAGTCTAGGGTGTGTGGAATAATAAGGGTGTATCAGGTATCCAGAAACAAACTGTTTTTTTTCACATAATGAGGCTAAGAATATTGTAGACTAAGCTCATAAATAATTTCCAAGAAATGTTAAAATAATGACCAAATTAACTTAGAATGGATATTAGTGTACTCCAGTGTTGCATTGATAAGGAGACAAAGTCATGTTTCATTGTTAATTTGTATAACCTATGATTTGAATAAAGTGATGACTGATTTTGCCCTTGGGTCATCTGTAACCTGAAATTTCTGCAAAAAAACCTGATTAAGTCATGTAAAATAGGTCATTCAATGTAACCTGAGATGACCATAAAATATGCTTAAGTTCAGGGGTGGCAAAATCAATGATCCGCATTGCCCTGATTGCCCGCAGCCTCAGTACAGATAATTTCAATAGTGAAAATTTCCAGAATTTATTTACTATATAAATATCATAAGGACAATTGAGAAATGCTTCGGGCAAAATGGACAAGTAAGTCAAAATCAGATTTTGTTGGCCCTGGAGTTATACTTGTTGCTTGTTGATCAATACTGCTGACCTGTGGATAATCACTGTCACATAAACCATGCGGACAGCTGGTCCAAGGTTTTACCATATTAAAACAGATCATGTTTAGAATAGAAGGTAACATTTAATGCTTTTATTTGCCTCTAAATTCCACTTAATGAAAATTTATAATGTTGCGTTTAAATTATTTACTATGTAGTCATGTTATACCAACTTGTTGCCAAAATATATAGTGGCCTCAAATATCAGGTGTTCATGTTATATAACCCTCTAACTTCAGTTTATTGATTGATAAGGATTATAAATATGCTTAAAAAAGGTTCTGACAAATGCCAAAATTGTCAAGTGTTGAATTCAAATTGTGTATTTTGAGACCAAATTTCTATTTAATGTTTTATGATTCAGTTAGCACTATTCCTTAGAGGACATGCCTGGATCTATGTTGTGATCAGGTGAGCACATTGAATCTTCATGAATTTCTTGGATATTTTCTGGTGATTCAGTTTGGATTTGTTTTTCATAATTTTTTCGCTGTTAAATGCTGGTGATTTTTTTTACACCATAAATTATGCCCACATTACTGTCAGTATAATGATACTTGAGATGAAAAAAAATTGACATTATGAATACATTAAAAAGTGATAAATTATCAAATGACATTTAAAGAAGAATAAAATTAATACTTCTGTATGACAATGATGTATAATATTCGGTGTCAACAAAATGATTAACAATCAATAAATTCGTTTGGCAGAAAGTTTTATAATGAAGATGGCTTTATATGGTATGATTTTCTCATTGCTTGATTTAAATGGCTGTTAAATATCACAAATCACTAAAACCCTACACTGAAGTAAGTCAATAGTCTCAATATACCCCCACATGTAAATGTGTACAGCATAAATGAATAGGAATTTTTAATGGGGGAAATTAAAGGGGCATGCCCAGGAACTGCTGTGTCTTTTTTCTCGTACACCAAAAATGCATTTGTCACTTGTAAAACCAATTATTACTGAAAAGTCAAAGAAGAATGTGCGTTCAAAAATGACCCTATAAAGTGCGCGTCATTATTTGTATGTCGGTTTGACAACAGCGATGATATTTCCGATACATTTGTACGTCTGAGAGTTTAACTGAGCATGTGCACTGCCTTTCAAGCGAACATAACATGACTAATACTTACCATTTCAGTTTGTTGATATTTTTTCCGCGATGTTTTTGGTTTTGACAGATCCCGAAAGGGTCAAGTTGTGAAAATGACAAATAATTTCTGAGGCCGAAATCGGCAGGTTTGGTAAATCTTGAAATGTGTATTTTGAGTAAACTAGTGGGATATTTTGTAAATATTTTACAGGGCTTTCATTTGTTGATTTAGGCATTAAAATTTATTGATTGCTATTAGAGATGCTTCAGTTCCAGGGCATGCCCCTTTAATGACAAATCAAATAAAGTTAAAAATAAAGTTCGATTCATCCTGATGTAAATTTCATCTTTCTCTTTGTATACATGTCTATAATTTCCTGATTATTTAGATGGTTAAATGATTACAGTAAAGCATTATAATGAACTAGACGATTAAGCTTATGTATAAGGGTTTCTTCCTTTGAATTGATTTGGATAGATGTCATCAGTATACGTTCATGTTCAGATTTTCTCTCCGAAATGATGCTCTGACCTATCATTTGAAATTATGTGTAATTACATGATGTAGGATAAAGGCAGCCATGTAATAATGGTCAGTGATTATTAACATTTATCAGGAATTTTAGTTATAAATTCTAGTGGAATTTTGGATGTATTTAACATACTGTGAGTAGATTAATTTGGCTGAAATGATGCAGTAAAACCTCAATTAATCCGAACTTGGATTATCAGAAAACCTGGTGTTTTCTGAAATGCATTTTCGGTCCTTATTCCCCCTATATATTTCAATGTGAGATAAACTTGATTAGTCAAATCGTGTAGTCTGATTTAACCATTGATTGTCCGGTATAATATTTCGGTCCTGTTGATTTCGGATAATCGAGGTTGGTTGTATCTCACTTGTGTTATGTAGATAAATACGGCATTTTGAGGGGAGGGGAATGCCCATAAAAGGTAATGTTTAAGATTATGGGTAGAGGTTACTGATTCTTGCAGTGTTTAATAACCATTCTCATAATGCAGCCATGCCATTGGTCAATATTTAGGCTCAGCTCAGAAACAACCAATCAAATTCATTTATTTTGAATATATAAAAATTGATAAATAAAATTTGATTATTTTCCCAGAAGCCAAGATCAAGTGCCATGGGAGGCAATATAGGGATCAGTTTTTATCCAATAAATACATGTTGCTTTCTGGTAGTTTAAATGAATAAAAGACAGCATTTACTACATATATAGGATCCATTAAATTTTTATGACTGAGAAGGCTGAACAATAATTATGTAAACCATTAGGATACTAGCCTTTCATTATGAATAAATGAATATTGATAGGCTGTAGTTAGAATAATGAACAATTGTTACAGTGTGGCAAAAGCACTTTTAACTGTATAATCCACCTCAGTGGTCCAGTGGTTAAAAGTTGCAGACTGATCAAATCACTGTAACCTCTCACTGATAAAGGGACTTGTGGGTTCGGGCCCCACTACTGACCATGTCTCTTTATGTGTGAGAAAGTAGGCAGCTGCTTATGGAGGATGGGAGTTTATGTAGTACTGGTTCTTTCCAGGAATGGTTAGAATTTGATTAACTGTCCGCCTCATATGACTTTGACTGTTGAAAAAAAGGGTGTAAAACTCAAATAAACAAACAAACAATTAAACTGTTTAACTGAATACTAGTACTTCTGAAGGGTTTCATATTGACTAAATTCTAGGACGGAAAATTGAAACTGCTGTATTGATCGCTTAATTGTCTTAGTCTATCTGTAATATTCTTGCCTACAGGTAAAAACAGCTGCCTGAGTATTTATTTGTTTCTTTAAGTAAAATTCTTGTAAAACTGTGAACAGGTTATTTTTGGTAGATTAATTGCGACTTCAATTGATTGCATGTTACTTTAATCTGGATGCTATGTATGTTATGTTATACTGTTACACTCTTAGGTCTGAAAGGAAATTTAATAGACTTGAAAGTAATGTTTTAAAGAACTTGACCAAGATATAAGGGTAAGTATAATTATATAGTTTGGAAAACATTTTCTCTGATTGTTTAAGCACCATTTGGGAGATTATGATGCAAGTAAGATTCATTCTAATATATTTAATAATACTGATACATCATAAAACATTGACCTAATAAAATAATTTGTGTCGGATCACTGTAAAAAATGACCATATATTTTCTGGGATTATGTACGAATAATTATCTGCGTTAATTGGTTTTAATTACCTGACATTTTAATAAGAGCTTAAGAAATTGTCAAAATGTTCTGCGTAATACGTCTATTTATTCATTTCTTGTTGAAGCCTGTTTATTTTATGTTTTTAAATGAGTTATAAAATTTATTTTGGTTTAATTTTTTTTTGTTGAGAGGAAAAACAACTACATATTGTAACTTAATAGGTATATAGAGCCTTGACATTGTTATCATAAGTCTTACAATAAGAAGACAATTTATAATCGGATATTTCATTATTGTGAAAAGGAGATTTTTGTTATTTTGCTATTGTGAAAGGAATTTTTGGAATGCTCAGTATGGTGTATTATGAGATTATAATTATTTATATTCTACCTTATATTATTTAGGTAGAGAATTTGGTATTAACATATCCTATTGACTGTTTAAAGCGTGTTAGTTTTTATTTATTGCGGTGTTTTTTTTTGGGGGGGGGGGAGGACTGATTTGGGGTTAAAATTCAGTCTTATTCTCCTGTCTGAAAAGTGCATATTTTCCCCTAAATTCATAAAAAATACCCTTCTGTAGAACTGTATTAAACTCGAATACATTTTTGGTAAAATAGATCATTTAATTAATTATGAGTCTATGACTCTGGTCTGAAAATTTATTGTTACGCCTAACTAAAATGGCATTGAAAAACAGTGTGCTACCCACTGAAACAATGTATGTCAAGTATTATAGTGCTACTTAATTCAGATAGTGCTAGATATTTAAATATTGTTACATGGTTGACTTTAAATTAACCTTTGTTGGAACTGAGCATTTTGATTTATTGCCATATTTTAACAAGGTTTTAGCATGTTGAATGAAAGATTTATTTACATACTGTAGGAACACAATATCTGTGTGTATATCCATTGATTTGAATGTTTTGCAACAAGATTGTAAAAGTTATTTACATAAAGCTATTTACATCTACCTGGCTCTGTTGATCGAGACACAATCAGTATGCCAACTGAATTGAAATCCTTAAGTAAGCAATTTAATTCTTTCTCTTTTTACAAAAGATATTAAAGTAAGCCATGGAAGTCTATAAACATCAGTTGTTGATCAGTATACATCTGGTTTTTAGGGTTAATCTATTTACCGGTATTTAAATGGGTTTTAAATGTTGTTTTTTGAAAAAAAAAATCAGTGGCTGATTCACCATATATGTTTTACTGGACTACTAACCTTCCACTTAGGAACCAGCAAGCTAGGTGTCCAGCACATGTCTCCACATGTGAAGGATACTCTACATTGTTGTCAAAGTTTCATGGAAGGATAGGACCAGTTGAAACTGGGAATCGAACCTGAATCGCCGGGTTACAAATCTAGCATACTAAGCACCAGACCACAGCTGCAGCCCTATTAGGGGGTAATTAAGGTCTGGATTATGTAGGTGGATGGGTTGTCATGAAACGTTGACAAACAAATCCTTGTTATTTGTTTGTTAGTTTTATTTCAGATAGACATATTTCTGCCAAACTTAAAACATGACAATGTTTTCGGAGACGTGGCTTAATTAAGATTGTATTTGGGGTTTCTGAGGACATAATGTCAATGTTACTATTGTAAAAAATAGGAAACTGGTATCCACTGAATAACTTACCTATTGTTATGGCTGTTGACATTTCAGGGCAGCCCCATTGAGGGGGGGGGGGAGATGATACAAGGAGAATTGGACGTATATTATCCCTACTCTGATTGTGAATTATATTTCCTGTTTCTTATTTTACCCTCGCAAACGAAGTTTGAGAGGGGTATATTGGAGTCACTCTGTCAGTCAGTTGGTCAGTCGGTACGTCCATCCATATACAATATCACAAGTTTGTGGAGTGAACTACTTCCACATTCCTTTAGCGATTGCTATGAAAGTTGAAATATATCATCACCTTGGAGTGTAGATGTGCAAGACACACTTCCTGCCCAGTGATCCTCTCATTTCAGAGTTATGTGCCCTTGAACATGGCCATATCGAGTACAATGAATAAGATCCACTTATTCCAGAGCAACTTAACTACATAACATGTATGTCATTCATCAAGCTGTTAATTAGGTAATAAAAGTTTAGTGCCAGATGCTCTGTTATATCTTCTGTTGCAAGAAAAGTGAAGACAATTTCACTATAATTCTAATCAGCAACATTTTAATCAGTAAGATTGTAGATGGAACAAATCATTAACAATGTTTAGAGTATTTCAGTCTGGATATTGCAATCAGTACTTAATTTGTTATCCTTCAGCAAGGAATGTCTATCCATATTAAAGTCTTGAGAGTAATCAGTATGGCTAGAGCTCTTGTTAATGGAAGCAAAGTATTCAGACCCTAATTAATATGTTTATTGGAGATTATATTAAACTCTTGATGCTTTTCATATTGAATATAGATTAATACTTTTTGTCCTTTTGCTTATTAAAACAAAGATGTCCTCAGCCCATAAAAATAAAATCTTATCATTAAAGTGAATATTTATTTTTTTGTGTGTTTTTATTCCCCTTTTTAACAGTCTGAGTCATATTGAGGTGGACAGTTCATCTAACCATCGTTCATGAGAAGAACTAGTACTTATGAGGCTCCCATCCTCAGTAAGTAATTGGCAACTTACATTTGCAAATAAAGAGACATGGTCGATAGTGGGGCTCGAACCCACGACCCTCTGTCAGTGAGAGGTCACAGTGATTTGAAGTGATCAACCTTAACCACTCGACCATATGAATATTGATGAAAGTAAAAATATTGTCTCAAAATGCAATCCTATTCCATCTGTGTACACAGTTTGGGTATTTTGAATGAAATTGTTTTATCACTGATTATTCCTGGGATATTATTATTATTTTAGATATTTATACCATTGCAGGTCTGTTACAACTGCTTGTATCTTTCTTTATTGTGATTGGCTTACTAGTTATATTTTTTTGTTTGTGCTAAATTTCTTATTTTATTACTATGGAAAAAAATCTTCCTATATACTTATATTGCAGAGATGTAATTTTTATACAGATTATACCAGTTTCCTAACATCACTTAAATACTTACAATCCAATAGTGCTTATTTTGAGCCTATACATCTTTAGATCATCTACCATTAATTACAGCAGTGTACAGTGATATTATAATTAATTGTATTTATAATATTGACATGTATTCCCCAGTGTACTGTACATGGTAACAGATGGCTAAACCTGTAAGTTCTAGATTAATTGCTGTTCGATAATGATTACTAGGTGAATATTTATGGTAACTGTATACAGAACCTTGGGAAGGTGTAAGGATTTTTATGTCGACACCTACTCTTTGCTTCTGTGGCTCCATTTATCCAGGTAATTGTTTGCATAATTAATCTAGTATGCCATGGTGTTAATCACTTTGTACTTTGATGGTATATAACACTGTTGAGAGGATATGATGCACCTGGATTGCAACATTGTATTCATGTGGAGGTTCTATATTTTGCAACATTGTAAAACATTGTATTCATGGGATAGTTCTATATTTTTGCAAAATTGTTCAACATTGTAATCAAGGACATGTCTATAGTTTGCAACATTGTTCAACACTGTAATCAAGAGACTGTTTTATATTTTGCAACATTGTTCAACATTGTAATCCTGGTGCTGTTCTATATTTGCAACATATTGTTCATCAATTTAATCATGAGGCAGTTCTAGTTTTGCAACATATTATCTGGTGTGTTGTGAGATATTATCCCATTATTGTTCGATATATTGAAATATATTGTATGATGTATGATGTATGTTGAATGATATTGTATTTTATGCTGCAAGAAATTTTCTGATAATTGTTGCAAGATATTTTCTGGTATGTAACATATTGTATGTTGTGTTGGAAATGTATGTTGCAGGATAATTTTGTATGATATTTTGCAAGATAGTATCTGATATGTTATGAAAGATAGTGTCTAATGTGTTGCAAGATTGTTGCTGCCAAAAGCTAGGTTTTTATGCAGCAAAATTTGCAGGAACACTGTCTAATTGTTCCAAATTTGATTATGAGTAAACTTCTGATATTTCTGTTAGCTTCCAGCAATGTATGTCTGTCTGTTTTGATTTTTGGTTTCTCGGTGTACAATTAACGCTATTGTCTGATTTTGATGCTGCACTTTATGTTTGTAACATACCACATCAATAAATATGTATAGTTAGTTGTAAGATAAGTCATTAACTTTATGTAACCTTTGCTGGTTGGAGAGATCTCAAGATCATTGTTACTGTAAAGTTTATTTACTGCTTAATATCTAGTGTTGTATGAGGACACAGTAAGATTGCATAGCTACTTTCCCATGATTTGGAAATTGCCATTCTCACTCAAAGCTTTGAGGACTTTCAAACTTCAGGGATAGGTTTCAGTTGAGTTGTCAGTTAAGATCATTCTCAAGCCAACATTTTCTTGAATCCATGTTTTGCATTATTGAACATGTTGCCATCTTCTGTGTGAGTATGCAAATTTGATTTAAAAATACCTTTGCTATTTCTATATACAAATTGTTTGTTCATTATTTTCAATCTGATGCTGCATGCAATGAAACATGTTACTTGAGAAAGTCCTTACTTCATGAAGATTTATTAATTGAATTCATAATTGTTTGTTTCTGAGCTGCATTCGTCAATCAACCAATGACAAGGTTTTTCTGAGAAATTTAAATATACAGTCAAACATGTGTAAGTGGCCATCTCCTAATAAAGACCACCCTGTGAATAAAGGCCATTCTTTTAAAACCCTCATTGATGATTTAGAACAAAATGACCTTTGAATAAAAGCTACCTGTCAATAAAGGCCATGATTTTTCATTCCCAAGAGTGGCCTTTGTTCACAAGTTTGACTGTAGAACTTTTGAACTAGTTCTCTTATTTTCCTTAGGAAATATTCTAGTTTATAGGTTTGTGTCATTATTTCAGTATCTCTGAATTGGCCACCTGAGTGTAAGACAATGTACTACATACCTTTTCACTGTTGTATGTTAACATGTATGCTTTCTGTTCTTTATGTACGGACAGACCTGGTGAAGACAAATTTGGCCCCTTATTGACGAGTGGCCCTTATTCAGAGGTCAATAATTTTGTTCTAAATAATCAATGACAGTATTCAAAAGAATTGGCTTTATTCACATGGTGGTCTTAATTCAGAGACAGCCATTGACACGTGTTTGATTTCATCATGTGAAACTTTTTAGCCATTTGTAGTTTGTTCTGATTTTGCAGATTAGATCAATCCTGGGATATACCCACACCATAAGTGGTACTGTTGCATTGTCAGACTCTGATTTGTTCTGTTTTAAGGGTTTGTCAATTTTGTTTCAGTTATCTAAATTGTGTCAGAAATAATCTATATGTTTCATTGTTTACTCTTGCAATTTCATCAAGAGATAAAGTACACATTTAATCAGTGTGCTGTAAAACAATTACTTAGCGAAGGAGTGTTATTTAATCTGGAAACATTTAATTCTACACTTCAATGATATGAGATTCACAGGCTTAATATGATGAACATTATCATTATTAAATCATTCCCATCTGGATTTGACACACTGAATGTATATGTATTCTAAATGAGGATTATGTTCTAGGTGTCAGTAGCTTAAAAGGGGGTAATAGGTGGACTGGTCATGGCTGGACTACTAAATGAAAGGTTGTGGGTTCGAATCTCAGACTCGGTCTTATTAAATTTCAGAGACACCAAGTGTCCAGTGTCTCAATCCCAACTACCGATCAGCCAAGTACTGTGTTAAGAAAATAACAGTAAAGGGGTGAGGAATGTCTTAGTGCATAACACCGGGCTCTATAAAGAATATCAGGACAAACTATTCGAAGTTAGTATAGGACAAAGGATAATAAATGCTGGGTTCTCTTGAGTCTTATCTTCCTCACTCTGGGGCGGCTCAGAAATGACGGTACCAGTTGAATGGGCTGTTAAACAACAGATAAAAAACAAAGTAACTAAAACTGAATGCCAGGTGAATAAACTTTAGGTTTGCTACAAATATCTCATTTTGTCCCTGGATGATAGAAATGCACTTAATATGTGTTCCAGACAAATAGGATTTTTTATGAGTGAACCTCAAACAGTCAGACACTGTTTTTGACATAATGTTTCCATAATTTGATGGTTGATATTTTCGCTGTGAAGTAGTTGGCTGTGAGTAGTTTTCACAGACTCACTGTTGCCATGGTGTGGCAATATATTGGCTATTGTGTCATGAGTTACATATAATTATGTCTGTCTGTGCTTTGTTAATGAATCTGTTATGTCTGATTCCAGTGCTAATATATCACTTGAACTTATTTTGTACCATTCTTGATTGTTTGTTTAAGATCATGAGGTATAATAAACTCCTGAAATGCAAATCAGATTCTGATCAAGTGAAATTTCTTGTCCCATTTCTTGTATATTTATCTTGGTCATGTCAACTGCTTTTCTATTAGTACTTTCATTGTCCTTAAAGATTTACCTGTATTGGCTTACCTGTCACCTATCAAAGTCTTGCTTATCTTGTCTTGTAAAGATGTTTTATTTTTGCTATAAACTACATGACAATATCTTCATCCACTGCACTGCTGTGTCTTAGCTTTGTCAGCAGCTTGTTTTGAGTGTTCTATAGAAAATTGTGCCACTGTAAGTGTCGTGATCTAAATACGGTATTGCCATCAAGAACTTGAATGAAAATTGTTAAAAGGGCTGTTACAGTCATTCATTTCAGGTCCTTAACCTGTCTTATAGTTAATTAATCATTATTCATTTTAGGTCCTTACCCTGTCTTATAGTTAATTAATCATTCTTCATGAACTATTCATGAAGTATGCAAGAACAATTCAAGAAAATTAATGTTTTCTTGAATTCCACTTGATGGGGTATGACAAATAAAGTAAATATCATTTAGAGCGCTCTGTAACTCTTTAACCCCTTGAAGGTTTTGAAGCAACTTTACTAAAATGATCACCACATCAAGACGACCTGCAGAGTGTATGTTTAGGAAGGCTTGCTTCAAGGTCAATGCCACACTTCGGGATCAAAGGTTATATGAACGAAAAGTGCCCCCAAAGTGATATTTTTACAGTATCAGATATATATACATTCAAGGGTATATTGCTCTGACTTGCTTGCTTTTGTCTAGTTTATATCTGTGGCTTAATAAAACCAACAATTTTCTTAAGAATGGCTTGTTGTATATTTTTACAGGTGTTAATTGATAAAAATCCAAATGCGGTTTTGAACTTATCATTCAGTGATTAAATCAGTAAGTGGTTTATTGATGTGGGGAAGAATTGAATCAGTAACAGACTCATTAATTATGGGAGAGAGTTCTCATTGGGCCATTAAAATGTGTTATTAACTAGACAAAATATGAATATATTTATCTTAATAGTGTTTTTTGGATCATCCTACCAGCCAAAATGTTTGAGAAGTGTTAGACAGGTCATGTTTTTCTGTGAACATTGTTCATTTTAGTATATTTGGTGCTTGTGTGATACATAGCATGCCATGTAAGTCATACACATGCGGAGTCTTTTGGGTTGTGAGCTGATTCTTAACCTTTCACCTTTCCCCTAAAGACCTATGGGTGAAAAGATAATTCAGAAGCTTTCCCCTAAAGACCAATGGGTGAAGAGATAATTCATAACCTTTTTCACCTAAAGACCAATAGGTGAAGAGATAATTCATAACCTTTTTCACCTAAAGACCAATAGGTGAAGAGATAATTCATAACCTTTCACCTTTCCCTGAAGACCAATGCCATATGTTTCCAAACTACATTAAAACAGTCTGACTTTACACCCCCACATACACATAGGGAGTAGATTATAGTTGTAGACAATGCTGAAGGATGTCATGACACAATTTCTTCTGTTTAAGATTTTTCTCTCTGTTCTCGGGATTGTATAAAATCAATTTTCCTTCCTGATGAGTTATGGAACAAAGCAATTGTGCTATGTCTCATCAATGAATATTTTTCCCTACAATAATCAAGTGTCAGTCTTTGTGTATTAACTGCTGGATTCTTTGACTTATTGGATGATCTCGTAAGTTATTGGTCATTGGATTGTCATCAAGGATGGTATTACTGGGTGCAACATTTTGTGGCAGGGCATTTTTCGTGGACATTGACCTTATATAGTTTGGTTTCAGTGGTTAATGTATTTAGACCTACTATTTGATTTTACATTGTTCCGTCTATTTAGAGCAGGATAATTAAATAACTGATTTAGAATTGACATGATGAGGAAGGTTCACAATCTCATATTATGAACTTACCTTTGATATGCATGTCAGCCTATTAATATTTTTTATTTATTTACATGTATTTCATCGGATTTAATGCCATTTTCAACATTATTCCAGTTACTACTCTAGTAATGGTGGCAGTTATCTTTACCAGCTTCCCTTGACTTCATTTGGGTCTAAACCTGTACTGACCACATTCTGTCTGTGAGCTACCCCACATAATTCAGAGGTGGGGGACAATTTTACATAAGATGTAATATCTTCAGTCTAATTTGTCAAGGACAGTGTAAGCCTCACCCGGGGTTTGAACTCACAATTTCTTAATCTAGCTGATTAGACCACTGCTTTAACAACTGAGTTATCCAGGTGGACTATTGTTAACATCTAATCTTATTATTGTTGATGTTACATTACTATATATTGATACTTCTAATGGTTGAAAACAGACAGCTCTTGCGTAAGAGAATGTATAGTGCATTTTTATTAAACTGTCAAAGCTGAATAATTACATGGTCAGTGCTGGCATTTATTTTTGGCTTCCGTAGGATTCGGGTACTTTCGTAATTTACACTGTTATGCGCTACATAATACTTTATATTACCTCACGTGACTTATTTACTCTATACTCTTATGTGACGTCAGAAGGTGACAATCCGTAATGTTACCCTCTGACATTACATTTCGGCCCGCTTGCCATAACGAAACTGCCCTCATGCGCTCACGCGATATTACCGGGTGTCAGATTTTATTCAGTCTCTGTCGTATCGAATACTATCCTTGTCTAGACACTTTAGGCACTTAGTAGAATATAATTTTAGTTTGACATCTGGTTTTGCAGTAGACATTTTGACAGCAAAAGTAACTATGGTGTCAGAAAGAAGCTTCGTTTCAATTTCTATTATAGTTTTCGTTATATTTTTTAACATGTTTGTTGCATTTAGTGTCTTTCTTAAATAATGTTCACCCTTGACAAAGTAATGTCAACCTCGGCTAACGCCTCGGTCGACATTACTTGTCTCGGGTGAACATTACGTTCTATCACCCTATGTGGGATGTGATATTTATATAATATAAACATGAGGAATGGGACATTCCCTATTATTATACCTCACGTGACTTATTTACTCTATAGTCTTATGTGACGTCAGAGGGTGACAATCCGTAATGTTACCCTCTGACATTACATTTCGGCCCGCTTGCCATAACGAAACTGCCCTCATGCGCTCACGCGATTTTACCGGGTGTCGTATTTTATTCAATCTCTGTCGTATCAAATACTAACCTTGTATAGACACTTTAGGCACTTAGTAGAATATACTTGTAGTTTGACATCCCGTTTTGCAGTAGACATTTTGACAGCAAAAGTTACTATGGTGTCAGAAAGAAGCTTCGTTTCAATTTCTATTATAGTTTCGTTATATTTGTTAACATGTTTGTTGCATTTAGTGTCTTTCTTAATTATTGTTTTGTTCGGTATAATAAAATAAATATCACATCCCACATAGGGTGATAGAACGTAATGTTCACCCTTGACAAAGTAATGTCAACCTCGGCTAACGCCTCGGTCGACATTACTTGTCTCGGGTGAACATTTACATTCTATCACCCTCTGTGGGATGTGATATTAATATAACGGTAAAATAAACAAAAACTATTGACTGTGGTATTCGAAGCTGAAAATAATCACATTCAGTGACCGTATAATTATTCAGCTTTGACAGTTTAGCAAAATCGCACTAAAACTACTTACAAAGATGGTTCTCCTTTCATTGAACAAATATTATATTATTCAGCCATTATTCTCCCTGGCTAATGTCTGTTTTGTACTATATCATACATATTACCGTCCCATCCCAATTACCTAATCCTGTACCGTGTTAAGAAAAGCAAAACGAGTGAGGCTTGTATCAGTGCTTAACACTGGGCACGTTTATGAACCAGGAAAAATTATTCGAAATTTTCCTGTATCTTCTCTCCCTTCACTCATGGACTGTAGTTGTCAAATAAGCTGTTAAACATCAGACTGATCAATTCACATACATTTGAATGACTCAACTGTTGCATCTACTACTTAATTAAATACAGTGAAACAATTTTTTCATATTTATGATGAAAATTCAGTGACCATATGAACAATTTGTGAGTGTCACAGCTAGTTAAGTAATGTTTTATACAAGGGGACCATACTCCTGAAGACTACTATTGCTTTTCTTTTAGTCTTTGTAAGAGTTTCTTCCCTTGTATTACACTTAAAGCATGATTAATATTTTTTTATGAAGATTTTGTAGTTGATAGTTATACTGTATTCAGGTCATTTTATATTGACAGTATGGTAATTACGTATACATTTATATGCAGATTGAGTATCAGGCCACATTTTGAAAATTCCTTGTTTGCTGTCCCCTCTGCTCTAGATTTTAAATTTGTGTTGGTAGTAAGGCAAATTGAAATATATAAAAAAACACTTGACTGCAGCAGTTTTGAAGATTAATCTAGCAGCAGCAAACAGGACTGGTTCTATGTTTGACTTTAAGACCTGATTGTGTCTTGTATTTTGGAAGCAATGATTGTGCCAAGTTGGCAGAACACACAATTTAGTAGGTTTATTGCAGGACACTCTTACCTGTTGTTTAACGTCCAATGAAGGTTACCCACCTGTGTGGTTGAGTGGTTAAGGTTGCAGACTTCAAATCACTGTAATCTCTTACTGATAGAGGGTTGCGTGTTCGAGCCCAGTTACCGACCATGTCTCTTTATGTGAGAAAGTAGGCAGTGGCTTATGGAGGATGAGAGTTTCATACTGGTTCTTTCCAGGAGCGATGGTTTGGTGACTGTCTGCCTCATATGACTCTGACTGTTGAAAAGGGGTGTAAAACCCAATGAAACAAAAAAACATACCAATGACAGATATGGTAATTCATGAGCTAAGCTCTAGTACCAATTACTGACATATTGCGAACTCTTGAAACCAACAATTGAAAATTTTTAGAACCATTTGACCAATAGCTGATAACTATTAAACCAATAACTGAACTCTTGAACCAATAGCTGTGAACTACTGTATCAATAGCTGATCTTTTGTGATCTCGAACCAATTGCTGATTGCTTGTGTTTGTTTATTCTGAATCTTACAGCCACTCGGTCAAAGTAACAAAACTTGATTTTTTCTTATTTGTTAACTCATTACTGTGTTATCCATTTTCTTGTAGGCTTTTATTAGGGAAGCTCAGCTTTTCATACAGTTTTTTGTCATAAAATATGTATAATTTGAAATCAATATTTCTTTGGTTGTTTAATGTCTTTTGATTTGAAATTAGTGTTGAAATTTTCATTTGTCATGAAATATTACAGCTTAGAAGTTGATGGTATCAACATTAAGTCTCCAATGTAAACATATACTGCTCAGTTACTTATACATCTTATTTTGTATTTCAGAAGCCATGGAGGAGCGTACTTTGAAGTCTCAGAGTTCAGTTGATGTGCGACAATCCACAGAATACCCAATAAGTAATCAAGGATCTTCAAGTAGAAGACGTAGACTTTTCAGTAGTTTTCGTAAAAGATTTCGATCTGGAAAGTACAAAGATAAAAATTACAACATTGAGTCATTTAGTGTTAGTCAACCTAACATTTATAGACCGGTTTACCGGAATTCTCACATTTCGACAGATGATGAAAGTTTATCACCGTTTCAAAGCGGCTCCGATTATACACAAGTAACGTTAGATAAGAGTCTAAGTGACCCTGATGTTACGCCCGAAAAATCCAAGTCCAAGTCCAATAGGCCCAAAATACAATCAGACCATGTAGCCCTGGCAAGAATGTCAAGTGAAGAAAAAGATGACGAAGAATTGGAAGTTATAGAAACATATCAAAGTCCTCAGGTGGGTCTTCATTTCATTGTTGTCTTTGTTTAGTATGTTTCTTTTCCAGTTATTTTCAGCTCTGATTCTACTGTCCTTAGAGCTCAGGTGCCTACAAAAAATGACAAGTTTTAGTTCTAGGGTTGGTCGATTTTTTTAGAAGCCTTAAGAATTATGGCAACATTAGATTGTATTTTGAAGTCTTACAATTGCAACTACTAAATCTCATGGCTGTGTTGCATATCTAAATGCTAGATCTAGATTGCGATAATATCAAGAAATGCACTGCTTCTATAGGTGGCTACATTTGGTTCTAGAGCTGGGGCAAGTATCCAAGAACTCTGGTAATCAATAATTAAATGGAAAAATGAGAAAAATAATCATCATTACTATTCATCGTGGATCATGATCTTGTTTGTTAACATAAAGTGAATTCTTCGTTCTGAACAATCCCTTTTCTCTGAAAATATATTGTCTCATCAGGTTCTTCTCTGTTGCTGGAGGATTTTTGAGAGTGGGTCGCAGGCTTAAACCAGAAAATAGTGCTAGATAGTTAATTAAGGAACGTATAAGAGTATTAATATAACCTGAAGAACAACATGTTGTAAGATAGCACTTACAGTTCTTTGATTATCAGTTCATGCTTGATTTGATGGTGAATGTTATTGTACATCAAGGTGAAAATATAACACATGGTGCAAGAAGATAACAATCAGAATGAAATCGCAATTCTAAGTTATAATGATTACCTAGGTAACATGTTGTTTTATTCTAATTTGTTGAAATCACACTTATGAATATGGATGTAAGGCAATATATATATATATATATGTACATAGACGGTATTTCTGCTGTGTTCATAAGTTGTATCCGTAACTGTTAGGAAGAAAGTATAATGATTTTTGTTTGAAATTCTGATTTTATTACTGAGTGTCATACAATTGTGCTGCATTGCTTCACTTATATTGATAAAAGATATCTGCTCAATGGAGGGCCCCGAGGCAACAACTTGCGAAGTCCAGACGGTAATTATCATAAAATTTTCCATTTTTTTAATTTTATATAATTGTTCGGCAATTAAATCGAGGCTCAGAGTTGCTTCTGAATTTTTTAAATAGTATGTCATATAATTAATGTGATATTTACTGTGAAAATGGTGTGGTTTGTCCTTTAACCTGATAGTAATTTGTATTTTATTGAATTAATGCCTTTATAATATCAATTGTTTGATTATCTGTTATATCAGTGAGTACGGACACAATTTTATATTGGTTTGAGTTTTGGCCCTTTGACTTGAAGGGTTAAGCCAAGTGCATGACACATATAATAATTTCAACTTTGCAGCGTTCTCCAGTTTAGCCTGTGTGGCGGGCAATATCACCTTCTACTTGGAAATCTAGCGCCAGAGTAACTTTTTGTCAATCAAAAAATAAAAAACATAAAAAATGAGTAATTCACGAATAAAACCTACTGATTTAGCTTGCTGAATCTACTAAGAACACAGAGGATTCTCCTTGCTTTCTTTTTGAAGAACATTTTTTTCTTACACAACTACATACAGCGATTATGTATCATAATCAGATATATTACTTGTATTTCATTGTTGTATCTTTTCCTTTAGGGCCTATAGAAAATTCTTCACTTTCACTTACATTCTTACAGAGTTTACTTGGGGAACAATAAACCAAAGAAACACAAGAATTTTTTTTTGAGTAGGTGGTTATCTACCATACCACAGTTATAGGTCATCATTCTGACTTTCTTTACTGGCTGTATGTTCTAATAACATGCATCACTAAAGCCCTATGGAACCAGCATTTAGACTTCATTCGACATGTCCCTGTGGAATTTAAACAGAACTGAGTACTTTTCATCAGTTTTATTTTCTTATTTTTTCTTGTTTGAAACAGAGCACTGAAATAATGGTTTTTGCCATCCATAGACGTTAAAACTAATGTCTCTTGATATGATTTCAGGTGTTAAAAACACAGCAAGGGCCTGTTTCTTACTAAGTAGGTGCACCATGAAATGACTTATTTTTATAAAAAAATGAACATATTGAATAAGACTATTTCTATCAAAATCTTGTCTGCATGAAGATGGAATATGTAAAAATTTAGATAGCAAAAAATACGAAAGTGTCAATTAATTTATTTACCCAAGTGTTGATAAACGACGGTATTGGAGGCATACAAAACTTCTCTGATGTGTAAAATGGTATATGGACATTTGTCTCCCCCCCCCCCCCCCCCCTCTTCTGGATATCCAACCTACCCTAATTTTCCCAGCGACCCTAGACTTTTTATACTAAGGCCCAAGGAATGGTGCATCCGCTCTCTCACACTTTCAAAAGTCAAAAGAGAGAAAAAGCCCTGATTTACCCACCATATTTTTACTGAGCATGTAACCAGAAACAAACAATTTCTTATTATACCCCCGCAAACAAAGTTTGAGAGGGGGTATATTGGAGTCACTCTGTCGGTCAGTCGTTGGTCTGTCCGCATAAAGTTTGTGGAGCTAACTACTTCCACATTTTTTTAAGCTATTGCAATGAAACTTGAATTATGTTATCACCATCAAGTGTAGATGTGCAAGACACAATTTTCATGCACAGCAATTCACTCATTCCAGAGTTATGTCCCCTTGAACATAGCCGTTTAGTGTACTATTGCAGTATTAAGTGTCAACGGGGCGGTGGGGGTATTAGTCACCTCTGTGACAGCTCTAGTTTAGGTCTTACTGTAAAATCATCATGTTAAAAGGTACCACAAATATTTAGCTTATTTTTGTTGTGGTTTCATTATCTAGTTTGAATAAAGAAAAAATAAAATAATTGGTCTGGAAACAAGTACAGTGAAATCTGTGTTAGTGGTCACCTCCGAAAAAAGGTCACCATGGGAATAGAGGTCATTTTTTAAAAACCTCATTGATAATTTCGAACAGATTGAATTCCAAATAATGGGCACCTGTCAATAGAGGCCAATTATTTGTCTTTCTAATGGATGACCTTTGTTCACAGGTTTTACTGTAGTTATTGTAATGAGGTACGTAGTCTAAATATTGAACGGGTCCGTAAGTGTGGCTTTGCTGTATCAATATTGAATGCCAGTTTCTCTCTGGGCCACTTTGTCACACTGTTTGCTATTCTGTTCATATAGTACAGAATAAGTTCATCATACAATTTCTTGTAAATGGCATTTCATCCTCCTAAGGCAGTCATTGAATTATTGTCTTATTTGCTTGTAATGCCCTTCCAGTCACAAAATAGATTTTAAAGTTGACAAAAAAGCCAAAATTCCTAGCCAAGTAATGCTCTTAACATTTGGATAGTAATAAATCAGTTAAATACGGAGCATTGTGGCATTTGTTTGCCAAAAAAACTAAAAGTTGATGTTAGTGGTGGCGTCCATATGTAGCCATGTATAATGCCTTAATGTTTCAAGAAATTTTGTAAGAATACTCACCATTTTCTAAATTTGTCTCCTGATGATTTTATGATAAGTTTGTTTTACTGGATTTGTATAATCATGTTTTTAAATGTTTTTGACAGTTCATGCACTCATGAGACACCATTCTTACAATTATCATTATTTTTATTTCCCACACTTATATTAGAACTCAATAACAACAGTTTTTTACTTAAATTTAAAGATTAAAGGTTTCCAAGAAGCTGTACATACAGCTAATGGAATTAAGGTTGATGGTTCTTAGCCGAGGTGTTAATATGCTTGGGTGATTTCCTCCACTTCCAATGACTTGGTGCAATTTCAAACCCAAATGAAAAAAAGTACAAATTACTCTCAAAAACTAAAGTAACATTGATTTAATAGATTTCATACTATATGCACTTTGTGGGATGGACTTTGACTTTAATCATGTTTTATACTGGAAAATCTTCTCCCAAAAAAATTCCAAGCTTTAGTATAGTATAGTAATGAACCCATGATGATAAAATTGTAATAAATTCTATAAAAAACACCATAATTATAATCAGTCGAATGGGGTCAAATCTTTGATTTTTTTTATTTTAGGTAAAATTGGGTTAAACTATGGTGCTTTTTAAAAGTACCCGGTACAAGTCTAATATTAGAGAAGAACATAATTTCTTCCAAGAGAAAATGTTACACTAATGACACAAGGGATGATGTATCTATTATCGTGACCTATAGTTTACATTCTTGATCGTTTTCGGTCTTAAAATATTCATGAGATTTCTCAGTTGGATATAATTGTTTAATTTTGGGACAAATGCGAAGAAAGTTAGAAAACAATTACCGGGTATGTTAATGTTACAAGATTTGTTGTCATGGTTACCGCCTTAATTACCGCTATTGCTTGACAATATTATTTCATAATGCTCTTTCTGGTTTGATATGAAAAATAAATTGTTTAGAAAAACAAATTCCTACCTACCGGTACCTATCCTCTGAAAATCTCCTGATAGAGGGTACCCAGTTCTTTTAAGTATTGCATGGTAACCGTCATCATTTAGGGAGTAGTCCATGATCTGTGATCACTGTTTCTGTCAGTATCAGATTGATTTATTTCCTTATAATTGTTTATTGTTGTTTTCTAGAGTGATATTTCACAGTTCCTCTCCTTCTTGTTTGTATCGAAAAAGGAATCAAAACATCTTCAAATGTCTATTTTGATATTTGAGTAGGTGCTGATTACCATGATTTAACATTAAACATTAGTCCTGCTGTCTTTTGTCCTTAAGCAGTATTAAGAATTATTGGGCAATGCTGAGCTCCATTTAGACTTCAGCTTGCCCTGCAGTATTATTGTATTTTACCTCAATGTCTCTATTTGTCTGCATAATTGTTCCTGTAATAACATCATGTAGGCTGCATGGTGTTAAATCTCCACGATTTTTCCCAATCGTTAAGGACATTAATGTTTGTTTTTTTCCAATTATGTACGAACTGTTTTTGATTTAGGCAATATCATGATGCAGTTTAAGGACCTTAAGCAGCAATTAATGTAATCATTAATTGAAAATCTAAATTGAGATGATGAGTTACCCTCACTTTAAGATAAAAACTCAAGGTTAACTCTTCAATATGCAATAATAATGTAGGATTTAGTAATTCTATTTGTGACTAGATTTATCGCTGGTTCTATTTTATATTCTATTTCCAATTTACAATATAATGATAGCTGGAATCATAGGGGATAATATCAAGGCCTAGAAACAAAGTTTGTTTGTTTCTCGTTACATTTATATGCTCACTAAAAATTGGGTAATATAAGTATGTTTTTTTTCTTTTTCTTTTTTATACCCCTGCAAACAAAGTTTGAAAGGGGGTATATTGGAGTCGTCGGACGGTCTGTCCGTCCGCATAAAAGTTTGTGGGGAGAACTACTTCAACATTTTTTTAAGCGATTGGAATGGAACTTGAAATATGTTATCACCATCAAGTGTAGATGTGCAAGACACAATTTTCATGCCCACCGATTCACTTGTTGCAGAGATATGTCCCCTTGAACTTAGCTGTATAGTGTACTATTGCATGATTAGTGTCCAAACAGAGGCGGGGGGGGGGGGGGGTATTAGTCACCTCTGTGATAGCTCTAGTTTATATTTATTTTGGCTCTTGAAGTGTGTAAATTCATGATAAAAAAGTGGATTTTTCTTTCCTCAGGCCTAATGAAACGATTTGGGTTGCCTGGAAAAATTAGGGTACCTGTAGGTCTGGTAACCAGATATGCAGTTTTTTGGGGGGATAAACAAGAAGCGTTAGTGAAACATGGATGTCCCGTAAAGGTGACAACTGTATAGTAAGACTTTGTCCTATTAAACTTAAAATCAATAGGGGTCATCTACATGCGATGACCAACCACCCAACTAAATTGGCCAAATCATTCTGTAGTTATTGGTCGGACAAAGTTTGGTTACAAACAGCTTGCTGACCAAGATATGCCGAGCAATAAGTCCCCTTTTCTTCAAAAGGGAGCTTAACAAACCAACTACCAAGCCCATGCAGTACTGTGTCTAGATAATCACATGAAAATGAGTGAAGGGTGCATTGGTGGTTTAAATAGAGCACTACATATAAAACATGTAGCTATTCCTGAAAAGGGTAGAGATACAAATGCCAGGATTTCTTGTATCTTCTCTCCACTGACTCTAAGGGTAGCCCTGAAATGACAATAGCTGTCGAAGGAGCATTGATTTGATGTGGATGATCTAGTCATTTGTTTGGTTGTACAATCAGGGGTTAATTAACATATCCATGGGGATTTTAAATTTAAGGTTTGTTATGATTTTTTTCTATCTTTATGCTAATGCAATCTTTTGTCATTATATTAAATGGTCTAAACTGTCCTTCTTCAATACTAAAGTGAGTTTTATTTTTTAAGCTATCACTTAGTTAGAAACTGAATAAATGTTTAGCATTCGTACCTGGATTTATTAACTGATGCTTCTTCATCCCTGAGACAGAAAGATGTTTAAAGTAATATAGTATTGCTTATTTTAATCACTTTAGGTCAGTATCGTCAACACCATTATCTCTTGTTGAAAGGCTCCTGTGTTGGCTATTGGGCATAAAAGCAGCCATTGCCTCCCTGAAGAATCGTTTATCCTGAGAGTATTGCCATTATTGATGGGTATTTAATTTGTTTAAAAGCTTCTTTTATAGCAGTGTTGGTTACACTTCATGGATTCTTAAGTAATCTGATTCATTCATTGCTGACAATGAATGGACATTGAATCCTTGTAATTTGGAGATGTTTTAGACATTGACAGTAATGGGATTCTTGGGAATTGTGTACTTCAGAAATCAATTCAAAATATAGCAAATACGACCATTGTTACAATTTGCTTGCAAGTATATGCTTCCAGAAGTACAAACATTGATAATTATGACTCCCCTCAGTGGTATCAAGATAGCGGTGCACATGAATTTTGGTGGAGACCTGCCATACAATTGTTAAACTTGTTCCATACAGTGTTGCAGTGCAAGTCCATGTGAGTTCAGTTTTCTGGAGTACTTTCAGTACTTTGATTTTTTGTTATACGCCTTTGTGTTATTCCTGAAAAGAAATGTTTTCAGCTGCTTGTTTTAAATATAAAAAAAGAATTAGCATGTGTCATTTGTTTAATGTTTCCATAAGAAAGTTTCATATGTGTCTGACTGGAGAGTTAGTTATAGTATGAACAAAGGCCCTCCTCGGGAAAGATCAAATTTGGCCTTTAGTGACAGGTGCCTTTATTTGGAGGTCAAAGACAGTTTATAAAAGAATGACCTTTATTTATAGAGTGGCTTTATTCAGAACTGTCCGCTAACTAGGGCTGAGTACCGGTTCACGTATCGTATCGAATACCGGTATGTAGGGTTGAGTTGATATATCGTTTCAAACGTTAACGTATCGATCAAATATCGATCAAAACAAAAAAGAATTTGAAAAACATGTTTTGGACCGTGTTTTGTGAATTTTCGTCAAATAAAAATTTGTGACACATATATCAAGCCTATACCTGCTGTCAACCACAAGAAGAAAATAGTTTTTATTGCAGTTTGGCATGCCTGCTGAATAAATGTTAGGTACCTTCCATTTATATTAGGTATATAAGTATCCTATGCAGCCAAAATTTGAGTTTGTGTCAAGTACCTATGCCAGTACAGTCAATGTTTCGCAGTACTAATTTTATTTCAATACAGAACATCAAATGATAAATCGGATATCGATCATTCTGTATTGATACAAATATCGTGTCGATAATTTTTATCGATACTCAGCCCTACCGCTAACACTGATTTGACTGTTACTGACTTATAATATGTTTCATGTTTGTATCATTTGTTAAAACATTTTAGTTTTAAGTAACTTTATAATAAATAAATTAAGATATTATGCCTGAAAATGTTTTAGCATGGTATGTGTGACAACTAGTGATGCAATGTTGCATAAGGCAATATTTTGTGATGGCAGTTTTAGTTACTTGTGGCCTGCTCCAGAGAAGTAATTTTCTGGATTTCACGTGTCCAATGTAATTGCTACTAAAAACAAGCGCATCATGCTTGTTCAGAATTTTAACTACAAACTAGGGATGATAAATAAGTTAGAAGTATCCTCATGCTCTTTGGGATAATTATTAAAGGTAATGAATAACAGATACCAGACAGTCATGACTTTGGTCCATTGCTAAGTAACGATGGATTTATAACCGGGTGATTCAGGTTCGTGACAGGTCATACCCTTCCATGAATATTTGACAATGCCGATTTTCATTCTTCCACAGGTGGAGTTGACAGTAACTGATCCTAGTAGAAGCACTCTAGTGGATAGAATACCGTCTAGGAAAACTTGTTGGATGAAGCGTTAATCCCAAATAAATAAATAAATACACAGATGATGGATTTCTGTTCAGTCTAGCATATGCAATGAATTTTACATACCAGTAACATAAATTTAATAGGTACCATCATCACATCATAAATTGTGAAGCATATATTATAGATACTGAAATACATGTAGTTTGTAATGAAATAACTTCCAAATAATGGCCACCTGTCAATTAAGTCCATTTTATGTTGTTTTCCAAGGCTGGTCTTTGTCTCAGGTTTGTCTTTGTCTTACATGTTTTATGGGACATGGAGAGCAATAATTTGTCCAGCAATTATCCCATGGCTATAAAATAGCTCACTTACTGTACCAAGTTTAACCATTTTGTTTGCAGAGAGCTTTAGGTAATATAAAGAGATATATTGACTTTAGCAATACAGTCCAGGAAATAATACTCCACTACCAAGAGGATTCAACAATATGTGAAATAATGAAAGAATTGGAAGAAAAATTTCAAGACCAAAAATAAACTTAACGTTCAGCTTTTATTTCTATTGTTTATCAATAATGCCTATACAAAATAATGTAAATATTTCTATCCATAATGGTAAATGATTTATGGAACATATGTTTAAGGTAAATAGCATGTGCTCAAGATCATGGTATGATGATGTGTTAACTTAGTGTTTTGCAGCTAACACAGGTTTGACTGTACAGTGCAACCTCTCCAGAGTGTCCCTCTCTTGAGCAACAACCTCCCTTCAACAACAGCATGTTTTTTCCCACTGCACAATTAACTTTTAACTACCTCTCAATAACAACATAATTTTGCTACACCCAAAGGCTGTTGCTTTGGTAAGGTTGTACTGTATTCTAAAATTCAACAGCAGCTGCCTTGGAAAGATTTCACACAAAAATAAGACCCATGTTTGAAGACAGTTTTATGATATATACATTGTAATTATAAAATGGACCAAAACAGCCTTTGCAACTACTGTCAAACTTGTGTAAGCGGCCACCTTCGAATTAAAGGCCACAGTGTAACCTGTAAATAAAGGCCATTCTTTATACAAACATTATTGATATTTTTATTGAAATGAGCAGGTTTGATTGTATCTTGGATCTTAGCATTGACTAGTTCCAGGACCTTATGGAATGAATTTTATCAAGTCACAGACTACATATATTAAATCCAGGAATCTCAAGATATTAATGGAACAATGGAACAAAATAATGTTGTTGTATATTCTGTCCTAACAAATACAATCCACAAGTGACCAGCTGCATAGGGTGATGTATTAATAATGAATTGTCAACCCAAGAGACACAACATCAGGGTTTGGATTAGACAGATAGGTCAGTAAAGTGACAAACAACATAATTTGACTAATGTTGTTCACACCATCCAGCTATTTATCCTGGCACCATTATGGAAAGTGTCACTGAAAAATGTCTTGTCAGGTTTAAGGTGTATCAGTGTGGTTTCTGTATTTTTAGGGTCTGAAAAAAGATAATGTGTGCATCCCCTTTATAATACTACAGTATTTTTCACCTCCACAGGAAAGGAAGAAAAAAAACATCTTGTTTCAGACATGCAAATTTAGGACTAATTTCCTTCTATAGCAGGGTGTCAAATACTTATACTAATACTAGACACTATGATGCAATTCAATGTCAGAGACTTACAAGAAAGGAAATATAAGCATGCAGCTATTTGCAGCTGAAATAAATTTGAAATAATGAAAGTCCTGAAACAGCATCTGCTTGAAATTTAAGTTTCTTTGTTTACATACAGTGTACTGGTACCCGTTGCAAGCTTTTTATGAACAAACCTGGTCATGCCTTATCAGTGATGTCCTACTTAAAAATTAAAATGGTACCCGACATTTGTGTTGACCTTTAGTACATTATACTTTAAATAAATCCAGCACATTATCAACTGCCCTACTTACAATGTTGATTGTTTCGAGAAGACTAATGTGATCTGGATTTAAGTCTTTAACAAGATTGATTGTGAGAATGGCGCAGAAAAAGTTTGCTAAAAAAGCAAATATTATTGGATTGATAAGTCATTTAATCAAACACAGGGGACATGATAATGATCAGGTAAGATTAGCTTTAATTGTTAGATAATACCCAGCAAACACTTGACGTTGTAAAAACGTTGTACAGACGTTGTACCCTGACGTTGGATGACCGTTGGATTTAGGTTGTAAATGAAAGTTTTTTAGACGTCATTTCCCGACGTCAATACAACGTCGTGTATACAACCAAAATCCAACGTGTATACAACCACAATCCAACCTGTATACAACCAAAATCCAACGTGTTTACAATCACATTCCAACCTGTATACAACCAAACTCCAACCTGTATGCAACCATAATCCAACCTGTATACAACCAAAATCCAACGTGTATATATTTACACGCCTGTAAGTAATTAAGGTGATTATATCAACAAAACTTAGTGATGTTCAAACAAAGAACATAATGACGCCAGTTACTAATCCTGTATAATTAGTTCTTCATGAGGATACTGAACACTATTAAAATAATATTGCTCAATAATTAATATGTCTATAACCTACATCAGAAAGTTCACTTTTAATCTCACAATACAACCTAGTCTAAATTTATCATTTGAAATGTCAAACAAAAAACAAATTTTGTTCACAATTTGGAATATATCTAATTTATTCTTGCAAATTATTACATACACATGTAGAAACGAATACCGTACATAATTTTGTATAAACACACAGTAGATGATTATTCTGTGATCATGAACACTTAAAGAATTCGTTTAAATGACATGTACAAAACAGTTAGAAACTAATAAATTAATCCCTCCGGATTTCCTGTCTGTGATTCTGGAGTCTACTTCAGTGGACAGGCCTGGCTGGTATCCTGTTCAGTTTCCTTTGACATAGACTTCATAGTATTTGCTGAAATAGTAAAAGAGCAAGCATATTCAGTCAGCGGGCATTTTCTGAAGTCATTTCATCTATCCAAGCTAGTAATTTTTACTATTTGAAAAATATACAGTCTTCTGTGTTTCTGTTATCAATCTGCCATGATTAATACATATTAAATTTTTCTAAAGACTGGATTATACCAAGCAACAAAATCAAAGAGAAAATTACACAAGCTCACAGAAAACTGAACATGAACATTTATTCAGAAATAAAAAATGATAAATTTACCTTGAACAACGCCAAACAAGCTTGACCTGTAGAATTCCATCGTTCCCAGTCATGTTAAATTTGGACATCAATCTGTAAACAATTATAATCAACTATAAGTTAGAGCAAATGAACATGTATTACTTATTCAAAAATTCTTTAACTTGACACATGAACATTGAAAATAAAACTATATTTATAAGAATTCAATGTAGTATCAACCAGTGATCATAACTCAAAAACACGTACATATATGCCAGGCATAATAAATCCAAACATCCTTCTTAATTAAATCTGAAGCATACAAGTTCCCCACACGAAATGAATAACATAATATTATCTCTCTCAAATTTTCATTAACACATTTCCTACGTGCATGAAGAACATTTGACCTGAGGACTCATCAATCAATTCGGGCACTGGCCAGTTTGGCAGTTGTCAGTAATAAAACCTTCTCTGGAACAGTTTCAAATTAAGTTCATGCTGTTTTTCATGCTCAATTTTGTTGGAAATAATGGACATTAAGACATGTACATGTAACTGATACCAGAACAGTGATTGTGAATATTTGTGTAGTCTTGAATTTAGACTTTACACAACAGATAGTTTAAAATGTAATTTCACCAGTTTTGTTTTACTTGATTTTTAAAGTGTAACAAAAGATGATCGCACTTTTAAATAAAAATACATTTGACTACCTATAAGCGAACTTAAAAGCGACCAACACGATATTGGGTGCAATCAGTTATGAAATTGATTGACTACTTGTTCGATTTAAAATAAAAGTTTGCTGAATTTCCGATTATATATGCATGCATCTACATATGCATCTTTTTACTGACATTTTTAATACTTAAATCACACATCAAATTAAATCATAAATTCCACTTACCTTAAAATCCGAATTTGACATCTTTTGAATCTTATCCCGAAATTTTTCCTTGGGACCGTTGAACACTATTCATAATTAACCGTTGCTGGTAGTTTTGAATAATTAGATCTGTCCATTTTCATGTAAATTAAACGATTTTAATCCATTTATTTTGTAGGTTTTATGAAGAATATTTTTAAATTATTGTCGACAAACGTTTCTTTATTTAATTATTTTCAAATAGTGTAGAAAATAATTATCGTAAAATTCGAAATAACTGCATGGACCCTCGAAGCGACGCCTATCGGTAATATGAAACATTTTAAGGGGAGTAAACATGTCAGAGTGTTTTGCTATTTTTAACTCATCCCTAACATAATAATATATGCGAAAGAACAAGGTTTATATGTTGTTTTTTTTTGTTTTTTCATGACAATATTCAATTTTCGTTATGATTTCAACAAAATCATTATCTGACCATAATCCAAAGTCATGCAGACGTCTTATTCAGACGTTGTATAGTCGTCGTGATTCTTACGTTGAATCAACGTTGGATTTAGGTCGCCGACGTCGCGACTTAAATACAACGCATATTCAACGTTGATACAACGTCGGGTGTTTGCTGGGTAAGATTTTAAGTTTTTTTACTTTTTGAAATACTGACCTTCATTGTTTATGGTTAGACTAGCATGCGAGGCCTGAACAAATACTGGATTAGAAGTTAATGCTGTACGTATTATAAGTTGCCTGTGTGATATGTTCACTTGTAAATGCTGAAATGAGCGTCGTCAGTACTGTGTAATATATAGTGGACGTTTAATAAATGTAAATATTATAAATGAAAGTATATCAAGTTCATAATGCAAACTGAACTTACATGCACTGCAACATGGACTGTTAATTAAGTAGTTTAATAATTGTGTGGCTGAAAAATGTAGTACTTTGGTCAGCATCAAAATTTATGCACACAGAGTGAGTGAAGGCTATGGAAAGCTGAACTATCAGTTTTTGGATACTTACCAGTAGTCAGACTGAAAAACGGCTTCTAGATCCAAACATGATCTCAAGTCATCAATCTACAAGGTCGTATAACATGATTTTGCATGTTTACAACCAAACAATGGCTCTTGAGAATCCGCAGCACTTTACTCTTATACAGGACCATTAAAGGCATTTGGGTTCATTAAGTAGATCATCAGAAGGGGAGACAACTGATGTTTAAATATAATAATATTTAAATACTGGATGAAGTTTCCTCTAAGTTAATTTTTGTTAGTTTGTTGCATTAATTCTTATGTATTCAAAATGTGTATGTCTATGTAGTTGATCATAGTTATATGCTCCTGATTTTTATACAGAACACATTTTTTTAATACAGTTTCATCGTTACAGCCATTACATGTATAAATTTGATTGGTTTGTCATATATGATAATTTATAAACTCATGTGTCTTGATTTGGTTCGTGGCATGGTTTGATGTTCATGCTTTACTGCAATTAAACTCTGCTGATGCTGTAAAAAATAACACATTGTCATGGAATACTAAGTACCTGCTGACATGTTGCTTGTCAAGCATTAAACTTTCATTGTCATGATGGACATGCAATTGTAGACATCTTGGTCATCAATAATCCTGTGTGTAGAGCAATTAAATGGTAGACAGATCTTCTTATGCTATTATGACTTGTGGCAGAACAAGATCCATATTATATAATGTTTCTTTGTTCTGTCTACTTCTGTGTATATCTGGATGTATGTATGGTCTAATTGTTGGTATTGTCACTATGCTAGGTGACATGTGAGGGCATGGTAATCCCGTGGGAGGATAATTAGCATGTTTGTAGCTCATAAATGTATGTTTTGTCTCATGTAATCCCTCCCTGATGGTATTGTAGCATTAAGATGATTCTCCTTCAGGGAAAATAGACCCCCATCAAAGCTTTGGTGATTGATTTGAGTGCTAGAATAACTATGATTAGTGGTGGTATATAACGCCCAGTCTGTTCTGAATTACATAGTCATCCGGGCATATGAATGACATATTTTTTCGATTTAAAGAGCCGTTATATGGACATGTGTTAGAATAACATGCAACTGTATACATGTGAAGCCTGCAAAGGCTTTATGATTATAATTGCTATGGAACTTAGTTGTACATATATTATTAATAATGTATCTGAGCCCCATGCTGCATTATGATACTGCTGATAAGTATGCGGGTACAGTGACTTTGATAAGAAGTTACACTGTTGTGCGTAAATAATACATTTTGTTCACATTAAGAGCACTCAGTTTGAGGCAATTTATGTTGTTTGATAAGAATTTATTGTCCCTGGAGTTAAGTCTCATTTGCAGCACCAGAATTGCTGTATATCATATTGCCTTCATGTAGATTACTTAAATGGTATGATACTATTTCATTGTTTCATTGGCTTTATTTAAGCCATTTTTCAATGATATATTGGTTATTATTTAGTGGCCAGTTCACTTAACCAGTTTTCATTGACAGTATTCTTACCATTCCACTACTGGAGCTGGCAACTTCTCCATGAAGGGAATTAGCATGGCCATATTGTCATAGAAGGGTATAATGACCTGCTGCGACAGGGCTTTGAATCAAGATCGTAGGGTGCCAAGATCAGCGCACTGAAACCACTCGACCATGGAGGCTGCAACCCCCCTACTATTTCGTAGTGCAGAATTAACTAACGTTTATTGTTTATGGTACAAATAAATCAGAATAGTCTTTATTTTAATTTTTTTAAATGAATACCCGGTAATGTTATCAATGATAATATAACAAGAAAAAACTTTGGGTGTTCATAATGTTGATCCATTCATAATTAAATACACAGAATCCGGAGTACATTATGTTGACATTACATTTCCAATGAATAGTATTTAAACCTTGTACTGATTGACTTAATATAATATCATAATACAGCATAAACTTCTATATAATTTCTTTGGAAAAAAATATGTGCAAAAATCGATCCTTTGTGATTTATCATGTCTTGCTAATATCATCACACTAGCTGTGTCAGTAAATGACAATCTAACCTTTATGGTTAAATGATCTATGTTATCATTCGGCCATAAATTCCTCAATATTTCTCATTTTATGGATGTTTACGAAAATACAGGAAAGGCAAGGAGACTGATCTTTTATCATATGTTTGATAGGTTTATGACTCTTTGCTGTTAGATATGCCTTGATGTATATTTCACATTGTTGGAAACGTTATCAAATGTATTGTATGCAAGCATATATAAGCGCATGTGGAAATGTTCACAAATTTGTGACATGTTCATTAGATAACTGCTAGTTATGGTTTGTTTCTTTGTTTCATCGGGTTTAACGCCATTTTCAACATTATTTCAGTCTGGCAGGCAGTTATCCTAACCAGCTTTCATGGACTTCATTTAGGCCTTAACCAGTACTCAAAACCACATTCTCTCTGTAAGCTTCTGCCAAGCTACCCCACATAATTCAGAGGTGGAGGACAGTTTAACATAGGATTTAATATCTTCAGTCAAATTTGTCACGGATAGTGTGAGCCCCGCCTGGGGTTCAAACTCACGACCTCTCAATCAGTAGACAAACGCTCTAACCACTGAGCTTAGCCGGGTGGGCTTATAGTTATGGTGCTGTATAATTAATACTGCTGCATGATCATCAGCTTAAATCCAAGCCAAATAACTCAACACTTGACTTGATTGGTTTCACACAAAGTACATTACAAACATCTTCAATTCTGCTGTTTTTTAAAAAGAATTGTATGATCAGTTCTATTTCAATTCTTCTCTCTGTAAGACTGCATGTAAGCGGAGTTGATGATTATTACTGCCTTTCAGAGCAAAATAAAAGAACCAAGAAATATTAGCGCCACCGGCAAATCATTCATTATTCCAAAACCAGTGCCAATACCCAATTAACTATTGCAACTGGAATACAATTCTCTGACTTAAGGATGTTATTATACTTTCTACCAGCAAGACTTCTGTTAAGAAATCAATGCTAATTCCTTCATTAGGCTTTCAATTTTACTCGTTGTGTATTTTGCCTATTTTTATTCTGCCATATCTTAAACAGCAAAAGGGATTATTTCTCATTTCTGACATAGTAATGCTATGACTTACTATACAAGCGTAACTATAAATTACACCAGTAGAAGTTAGCAGTATGGTCTGAAACAAATATAAATTATAAGGATTGGAAGTACACATTCTGTGACTGAGAATTGTATTTGATTGCCGGCATATGGAAACAATCTCAAATCCATTCTCTAAGTATTATTGTTGAAAAGATATAAATTTGTACATGCATCTAATCAGTGTTTAAATACATGTTCAGATCAATTATATGATGTCAGGATTTATGTATAGATAATATAATTATAACCTTTGACAGTGATGATTACAGGGGATTTTATGTTATTCTTGGTACCAGCCAGCCAGCTGGTACAAAGGTTTACTGTTTATTATATAACATAATAAATCATTCTTCAATTATCAGCTTATCTGCTTGATTTGAGTTCCATTAGAATCTAGAAATGCTGGTATTAAACTTTTAACTAAGAATTGATTTATGACTGAATGAAAATATTGATGATTAAGCCCGCAGATTTGTCATTGTACTATTAAAGTACATTGTAATTGTTCTGACTGAAATTTAAAACAAAAGTCGATAAAATGCTTCTAACCCATTATGGTTATACACAATTATAACCACTGAGTATCAGCCTTGAAAGACATTTGGGAATAAAGTGCAGCTAAATGACTGTCGGAAACGAAATGCTTGTGGTGTTAAATGTAACCAAAGAACTGGTAAAACCGATGGATTCTGTTTAATTGTTTTCCCCAACTCTATAGAAGCCTTTAAAGCAGTATGTAAACATTGGACAACTTTTTACCCATGTATGTATTTTGATAAATGATTTCATTAATAATTCTTATTGTTCAGGTAGGAATAAACAGAAAATGCAAACCTTGAAAGCTTATGGATGATTTCTCTTGATGAAACCAGTCAGTTGAATTAGGCCAACATTAAAAAAGTGTGTTTGCCATTACTCTACCTACTCACCAAAAAAAGGCTCCTATAAAACTTTTGTTTGCCTCTCAGGGTCATTAATATTTGTTTTCATTACAAACAGGCCGCCATTCTGACATGTATTTTGTGTTAGATATAAAAAATAAATTGTAAAAAAAATATCCTACCTAGCTACCCACTGAACATTTTCAGGGTCGGGTTTAAACATTTTTTTAAGGGTGGCCTTATTTTGAAATATATCAGAGGTTTGTTTGTTTGATTGGTGATGCTCTATAGTGATCACTTGTAGATTATCATGTTGATAAATCAGGGCCTTGTGACTGCGTTTCATTTAGCTCTCATCCATTGGGAAGATGATTTGAAAATCAATATTTTAATTAACTTTTTATATACCCTGGTGATGAAATAGTAATCATTTCTTTTTGTAGAATCTCCTTATCTGTCAGCAGCATCTATATGTTCATCATTTTGCATCAGAATTTGGAGAGCCATCATGCAGCAGTCTGACATGCTCAAATCTGTTAAAACCACTTTGATCAGCTATGTCTTTCATCACGTATTATTGAGGTATTGTTGGATAACGTCTGCTTCTTCTATCATTTCATGCGTATTAAATATATCAGTACTTATCACTCTGTCATATTATACATAAGTGTGCCTTTATAAAAGTACCATACCATAAAAAAATGTTACATGGAACAGAACAATGCTGATCCAAACATGAGGAAGTGCATTAATTTTGTGTTTGGAGGGGTCACAGAAGAGCATGCAAGAAATGTTAACAAATGCTTCCAGCTTGGGCTTTTTCTTGCTATGTTGGTCAGAAATCCACTTGCTGGACTGTTCTTCCCATCCTAATATTAATGCTCTGGAACACCCTTACCAAGCCTTTGTATATTATATAGATCTTCTTGTTCTAGTGGTCAGCACAAATTATGCTATGTAAGTCCTTACCACATTGGTATGATTGCTGCTTTTTTATGTATGAGCATGATTTGTGTATTTATTTTGTGTATATTCTAATTGTATTGATATATCATTATGGCAAACAACAGTAAGACTCACATCAAAGTGATGATACATTTATGTGTATCTCAGTATTATGGTCAATGTTTGAATCAAAGCTCTCAATTTCAAACTATGTTAGGTATGTTCATCAATTTGGTGCTTCTTGATTTTTTTCTGGTTACATATAATAACATGACCTTACCATGGACAATGCCACCATGAAAATTCTGTCTTATTCTCTTGCTGATATGTATGGCACTTAAAGTCTTGGAATATCAATATCATTGGCATCATGTTTCCTGATACTCAGAGAAACTGGTTCTTGTTTCAATATAGCTTGTTAAAATCTTGTTTGGTTTGAAGAAAATCAAACATCATTTGTATCTTTGATGTGTGAGTGTCTAGCTGTTAATTGACACCAAATATTGAACTAAAGTTCAACTAACTTGTTTTAATGGCTTAGGTTTACTTTTGACACTGCTGTGTTTTAATTGGCTATGAAGTAAGAGACTTCTTTGTATAGTTTGATGTATAATGGCTTTGCCTAAAATAGGAGTCTTGGTAATAATATTATTGTTATGATGTAATTATAAGACTTGGCTTTTTTCTGAAAACAGCACTTTCTTCTCAACAAAGATCTTTCCTATACTCTTGTTTGGGAGTATGCAAATAAAAGTCAAATATATGATGAAATATTATTTCCTGTATCTATGTTAGGGTATTGAATTGATTGCATGCATGTTGTTAGCTGTTGTCCATAATTATGCTGTGCAGTAATATAATGAAGGAATGAATGCTGTTATTTACGTCTCCAGAGATTTTTTGTTGGGGAAATCACTATTTGGCACACTTCTATGCAAATTCACAAACATTCAATTCCTTTGCTTGTTTTAATTAACAAGATGTTTTAACAGAAACTGGCATTAAATTGGAAAAAAATTAAAGTTTTTATGAATGCCTCATTTGAAGAAGATAAAGGATTATTATATATATAAGTGTAAGTTATGTTCATGCGTGATTGTTTGTCTGTTTTTAGCTCACATGTCACAAAGTGACAAAGTGAGCTATTAGGATCACTCTCCGTCCGGCGTCCAGCGTCGTGCGTCGTCAAACTTTATGTTGTGACCACACTAGGGGCCACATTTTTGGCTCAATTTTAGCAAAACTGGGTCAGAACGTTAATATCAACAAAATCTCGGACGAGTTCGATATTGGGCCATTTGGGGTCAAAAACTAGGTCACCAGGGCCAAATTAGGGAAAACCTCGTGAACACTTTAGAAATCACTGTTTTGAATTTATCTTCATGAAACTTTGTCAGAATGTTTATTTTAATAATATGTAGGTCAAGTTTGAAAATGGGTAATTTCTGTAGTAAAATTAGGTCACTAGGGCAAATTGCTGTAAAACCTTGTGAACACTCTAGAAGTCACTGTTTTGATTGGATGATCATGAAACCTTGTCAGAATGTTTGTCTTCATAATATCTTGGACGAGTTCGAACATGGGTCATCTTGGGTCAAAAACTAGGTCGCTAGGTCAAATCTTATGAAAAACCATGTTAACACTGTAGATTTCACAGTTATTATTGGATCTTCACCAAACTTTGTCAAATCGTTTGTTTTAATGATATAACGGTCAAGTATAAATATGGGTCATCTGGGGTCAATAACTAGGTCACCAGGTCAAATCTTAGGAAAACTTTTGTTAACACTGTAGATGTCACAGTTTTAATTGGATCTTCACCAAACCTTGTCAAAATGTTTGCCTCAATGATATGTGGGTCAATGATGAACATGGGTCAGCTGGGTTCAAAAACTGGGTCACAAGGTCAAATCTTAGGTAAAAATCTTGTAAAAGCTCTAAATGTCATGGTTTTGATTGGATCTTGGCCAAACCTTGTCAGATTGTTCGTCTTAATGATATTAAGGTCAAGTTCAAATATGGGTTACCTAGGGTCAAAAACCAGGTCACAAGGTCAAATCTTAGGAAAACGTTATTAACACTGTAGATGTCAAATTTTGATCGTATCTTCACCAAACCTAGTCAGACTGTTTGTCTTAATGATATGTAAGACAAATTCGAACATAGGTCGTCTGGGGTCAAAAACTAGGTCACCGGTTCAAAACAATGTTTCAATGAGTGAACAGTGATTGTCATGTGAGCGATATAGGGCCATCTTGGCCCTCTTGTTAAGTCAATAGATCATTTAGCTTATAGATGTTGATCATTCCAGATAGTTAGCTCTCCTTAATATAGTCAGTCTACATAAAATTTGAGGATTGGTTTAGGTCTGTTAATGTTTTTCTGTTGTTCAACAGCCCAAATTGACATCAGCTATGATCATTTCAGAGCTCACTGCTCCAGGGAGAGGGGAAGAGACGATGCTGGAGAACCATACATTTATATCACTACTCTTATTTCGAATATCTTTCTTGGTTCTTTATCACTCCTGGTGTAATATGCACCAATACATGTTTCATCCATTTCCTGTGATTTTCTCAACACAGTGTACTGCGCGCGCTTGGTGATGGGGATGAAGACACTGAAAAGGCATCCATGAAATAAACATCAGAAGCCGTAGCTGAGAATCAGAGCCACAACCTTTCTATTGGTAGTCCAACGCTATACCACTAAAACAACTATTCACCCCTGCTTTATAATGGTCTGTGTATGAACTTTGATAGTTCTGGGATCTGTTGGTGAATTATTAAGGATTACATTGGGCTTAACCTTCAGTTTAAGATAGTTTGTGTTCTAGGCTTTCCAAATTTCTTGGATTTGTGTCTGTGGCTTGCTGATAAACCTTCCCTTTGTGTATTCAAGTTACAAGTTGTCATGGTTTTTATTTTACTTTACAGCTCTTAATCTTTGACTGATGTTGTAACTGAGCTTATAAAATGCAAAACCTAATGCTTTTATTAGACCTTGAATCTGTTTCCCAGTATTAGGAAAGTTCCCATTCCTAGAATTAGCTTTCAATATAATGATTATATTTCAATCTAGTATATTATAAAACATATCAAGATTGTAAAGGAATATTTGTTTGTAACTTAATGAATGTCTGCTCTGCAAGAAGTAAATTAAACTAAAATACCATGTAATGTGTTACATTAAATGTTGGCAGTGTCAGTCACCTTGGTTACAACCAGATGTATTTCATAGTGTTTTGTTTTGTAAAATTTCAATAAATTTCCATTGTGTTGAAAGATTGTAGTCTTTATAAGGTAATTTTCTTATATTACTTATTATTTAGCAGTGTCTTATCTAAACAACTGTTCCGAGATTAACAATTCCTGAATCTATTAGAGTCAGACATTTTGAAACACTGCTGTGGCTGAGCAATCAAACCCTTTGACATGGACATTTCTATATTGTGATTATAGGTGTCCAGGCCATTTAAAGGCTGTTATATATGTTATAATGCCACCAGTAAAAACCCACAACAAACATCATTGTGAGACCAATTTCTCTTGACTCAGTGAGCTTAAGTGTTCTGATTTCTAGGGTGTCCGTTCTCTCGCTTCACTCTCTCTCTCTGTGTACGTGTATTAGGGACCACTCACTATAAAGCACTTCCCCTGCCAAAATGTCCAGAATGGTTCAAGAAATTCCCAGTACAGTTTTCTCAAGAACTGATTGTGAAGTGCTGACACAAAATCTTCAAGTCCAATTCTTGAATGTTACATAGCACAAACTGTTTTAAGAACTGTTCTTGAATATGACTGTTTGAAAACTGTTCTTGAATAATTATGACTGTTCAAAAACTGTTCTTGAAAATCCCACAAAAATTTCAAGAATAGAATAGTTCATGAAAAGATCATGATAAGTTCATGTAGGAATATCATTCCGTTTTTCATGAAGAATTCCTTAAATATTCAGGGAACATTTTAAGGATAATTCAAGAACTTTATGAGGTCTTTGAAAATTCAAGAAATGTCCTTAAACTGTGTTCTTGAACAGATCAAGTAAAAATCTTCTTGAACTGTTCTTAAAGTTCTAGAACAATTCATGAACTGTTTTTATTCGTAAGAACTGTGTTTCGCAGGGATAATATTATGTATACGGTAAGCTGATGCACTTTTATAATATGTGATATCTTCATTACAAAATTAGTCAGTTCTCAAGCTGAGTTGAGATAATTAGAATCATTATTAGGCACATGTAATACATAAATTGTTGGGAGATGTTATCAAATATTTATGAATACTGTCATTCTATCATTAAACAATGTAATAGAATTATACATAATGCAAGATTGCTGTTCTTTTGAAATTTGCCTGATCTTATAGGCACAAAGACAGTCACTCCTTGTCAAGGACAGTCACTTACCATTGGTCAGAATGTGACTTGATTTATGACATGAAGCAAGGCTCTGTTGGTTCATGACAGGTCCCTGGTGAAGAGGTAGCCCCTCAGAAAGGATCAATGAAATAATGAACTTTTCTTGAACTTTTCATGCATGGTTAAAGTACATTCTAGGAATATAGATAAGGTGAATTGGTTGTTGTATATTACTAAGATACCATTGAAAAATGGCTTTTTAGACCTCCCTCATTCATGTAGGTTTTAGTTATCAAATTGTATTTCCGTAATTTAAGATAAGCATGTCAGAGTCTGCTTTATTTCAAATAAAACACCCCCTGAACTAATTAATGGACTCACCCTTGCATGTACAAAATTTTTAATGGATCAATCCATTTTAAGTACTACGTGTTGGTCTTCTCTTGCTATTTGTAGATAGACACAGAAGTTTGATGAGGTTAATGAAAAAATAACAGAAATTATTTATAACTGAGCATTTATGACATACGTCTAAAGACATGTACATCAGTTCATGCCTAAGGGACAATTTATTGTCACAAAGAGTGACTTCATCTTGTCATTGTGTCTTGTAATGTCCTGTAGAAATGAGGGAAACTGTGGACTAGGAGGCATTATGTGATTTGGCTGATCAAAATAGTGAGCAGAGTCTCAAAAGACATGTCAAATTTCTGTTATGAACAAAAATTATGCTGGGGTCCTACTACTATTTAATGTAGTCTGAGGGGTGACTTAAATTGTTAGATTGCTTATAGCCTTTAAGGGGTGACTTGCTAGATTGCTATAAGTCTTAAAGGGGTGACTTGTTAGATCGCTTATGGCCTTAAAGGGGTGACTTGTTAAATTGCTTATAATCTTAAAGGGGTGACTTGTTAGATTGCTTATAGCCTTAAAGGGATGACTTGTTAAATTGTTATAGTCTTAAATGGGTGACTTGCTAGATTGCTTATAGCCTTAAAGGGGTGACTTGCTAGACTGCTTATAGCCTTTAAGGGGTAACTTGCTAGATTGCTTATAGCCTTAAAGGGGTGACTTGCTAGATTGCTTATAGCCTTAAAAGGGTGACTTGCTAGATTGCTTATAGCCTTAAAGGGGTGACTTGTTAGATTGCTTATGGCCTTAAAGGGGTGACTTGTTAAATTGCTTATAGTCTTAAAGGGGTGACTTGTTAGATTGCTTATAGCCTTAAAGGGGTGACTTGTTAGATTGCATAAAGCCTTAAAGGGATGACTTGTTAAATTGCTTATAGTCTTAAAGGGGTGACTTGCTAGATTGCTTACAGCTTTAAAGGGGTGACTTGCTAGATTGCTTATAGCCTTAAATAGGTGACTTGTTAGATTGCTTATAGCCTTAAAGGGGTGACTTGTTAAATTGCTTATAGCCTTAAAGGGATGACTTGCTAGATTGCTAATAGTCTAAAGGGGTGACTTTCTAGATTGCTATTAGTCTTAAAGGGGTGACTTTCTAGATTGTTATTAGTCTTAAAGGGGTGACTTGCTAGATTGCTTATAGCTTTATAGGGGTGATTTGATTTAATTTCCGTTTTTTAGAAGCGAAAGCAAAGCGAGAGCTTCTGTAGTGATAAACCCAGTTTTGTATTTACAAAAACGTGGCACCTCTTATCCATACATTGCATTGAAAAATAGTACCAATGATTGTATAACTCTACTAGCAGTTATGATACATGTTGAATGTATTACAGGATTATGTTCATTTTGAATTATTACATTTTTTTGTGTTTCAGACTTTTGAACTATTGAGTTCAATAATTCAGTATTCATCCGCACAAAATTATAATTCATAAGGGCGATCTGCACAAATGTTTCATTCATAAAGACAATAAATAGTGTGCATCACTACTATATGCATGGTAATCGTTAAAAGACACTAGCAGAGCGAGGACACCAGTTAACCGTAACTCCACACACTGGATGTAATTATAGATGTAAAGTACTGAATGAACTTGATCTCGTAAAATGAAATTCTTTTTTGCGAGATTGGTTTGCATAATACATCTTTATTAAAAACAACTTGAACAAAAATGAATTATTAGTAAAACAGAATTATAAACAGGCTGTTTGGCTGAATTTCTGAGCGTTTTAAGAATTCTTACAACCCAGGACCTTTAGCACACTCATCCATACCACTAAAGAGTTAACTCTAATGCAGGAGATACTAACTCTATTATTACATATAATTACAAAGTTTTAAGAGTCAGGTGTGTTTTTACCATGAACAGGAAGTGGAGGTATGAGTTAACTATCAACTTTAACAGAATAGGGAGCATATCAAGTGGACCTCTACCAAAATGTCTTCATTACACTCGGCCAAAACTGACTCTTCCTTTTGAAGAAAATGTTAGTCCAAATAATATAAACGTTTGGGTATGTAACATTGTGGCCTAGAGTTGGTTGAGATTTTTGGTATCATTAGTTATCTAATGCATATATATATATATCTACCAAATATTATCAATAACATTTTAACTTTCATTTCTGATAGTACTCTCAGTGCTTTGATTTTTTCATACAGACAGCAATATGCCTCAAGTGGAAAGCTGGTATTCTATGAAAAGAAAAACATGTCTGATAATTTTTTTTCGTGGTGTGTGAATTAAGTCAAAGCTCTGCATTTTTATTGAATTATATTCAGAAACAAAAAGTTAATTATAGGCCAAATGAAATATTTTGGTTGTTCATCTTTGCATACTTAATTTAGATAAAGGCCTGCAGTAGATCTTCACAGTTTCAGAAAATAAGCAAGGAGACTGGGAGCCAATCAAACCTGTCTGAGAATGAAGCTGATTCGCCTATCTGTTGGAAAGACAGCTGGCAAATGTTTTTCTTAATATGGCCTCACTCACATGCTGATAATAGGGTTGAAAATGATTTTCCTTGGAGAGATCATTGTTTGTTACACCAGAGTTTCTGTGAGCATGATTATAAGAAAGATAAACAAATAGAAAGTTGTATATTCTAGTGATATAAACAGATATTTGAATATCATATGTCATGCATGGAAGTATGGGAAGCATATAGGTCATTGGTTTAATGGAAGTTTAGATTCAAGGAATGTTGAAAAAGTGTTTGATTTAGTGAGGAGATTAATGTCACGAATGCATGTTTGATGAAAGGTTGTGACATTACATCATCGGCAAACATGCGTTCTTATTGGGAGCGTTAAATATTTAAATAGCGGAACTATTGCTGTGGTTCATTTGTGTCCGTGAGATTTCTATTCTCTATTCGATGGTTACAAATTAACTAGTACTGAGCATTATTCAAGAGAAATTGACTTTGTATCAGTTTGTTCTTGGATGATGACGGAGAAAATGTCTCACAATATTGATTGATACATTGAACGTAAACATCAATATCATTTGCTATGAACAGTTGAAAATTTAAATCTTGCCAATGTATCAAAGAGATCATAATCATGATTTTTATGATAGATAAGTAAAACAGATATATTTCATTATTGACTGTTTTGTGTCTGATTAGTGTACATGACACTAGAAGAGGAATTATTTAAAAAGTGCAATATTTAGTGATTGTGTTATTAATATGTAGATAAATACTATTAAGTGAAATTGTGGGGAAATTTTTTTTTTCAATTATTATGTCAACTTCAGAGGATCTAATGAATAAACTTGTGTTAAATCCACTGAGTAGTGTCGAGCGGAAGCTTCGATCTCCACGTCGGCGTCATACGTCAGAAATGGTTCGTAGTCTCGCACGTATGACTGCTGTGGCTGAAGTGCAAGAAGGATCACATCACGTGACCAGGCATCAGTCTTTGGACTGGAATGCTATCCCAGTATCAATTACTAATACTGGCGAGGGTGAAGAAGATAATAAGGTAATACCTTAATAGATGAATTTTGTAGCATTCTACCGTCATAGTATTTAGTTTGATTTTAATGTACTAATTTTAAGCATGCTTTAATTTGTCATTGCTGATTAAGACTGAGATCTTATTATTGTCCTCAGTTTTACGTTAAAAGCATTGTGATCAGCTGATTTAATCAGTACTGATTTTGGAACTTTTTTTAAAGCATAATGTTATTTGGAGCTGGCTGTAACCAGTCAGAGGTTTTATAATAAAGTGTGATATTTTTATAAGGGATTGGTTTGTTAAAGTACAGTATTACTTTAAGTATAGATATATATGTACACTTTGCTATAGATGCATCTTCAGGATATCAGGAATTGGGAGTCAAGTATATATCAGTGCTTCACACAGAACAAAATAAGGAACAATGTTCAAAATAAGAGTAAGGATAAACATCGCCTAAGTTCTCCTGTATTTTATCTCCCCACTCTCTTGGGCGACTCTGCAGTTATCAAAGCTGTTGAACAACATTTAAATGTTAACAGATTAAGCAATCCTCAAAACTTAGTGTAGACTGAATGCATCTAGCATTTTCAAAATGATCAACATTGCAACTGTTAGAAAGCTAAAAGATCCGTTGGCTGAAAATTAATACAGTTTATTAGCAGGGTTATTTCTATTATCTTCGTCCATGATGTTTTATAATGATGATAAATTTGACTGCATCATGGTCAATGATATGTAACTCTAGTAATATTTCACCATCTCACCAAATAAGTAATGCAAACCTTGAATAGAATATGATGTCATTTTTTTTCAAAAGATGTGATAATAAGAAATTCACACTTACCGTAATTTATTGCCATACTGAGATATCGAACCTGTAATGTGCTGATATGGTGTTTTATGTTGCTGTTGTCTGTTATTGACATAATGGTTATACATGTATTAAAATATCTTAACTGTTTGATCATAATTCATGACAATTATAGCAGTAGTTGAATATGAATATTTTAGTTGTTCTTGCTCTTATCTGATGAACATTATACATAATGTATATCTTGTAAAGGGTTTCCTTCTGCCAATCACTTATGTTAAGTAATATTTAATGTTTGCCAAGTTTAGCTCTGAGGGTTGATCACAAAGTTTGTGTTTATTTTTGTCTCAACAGTGTAATGATGTAAATATTCCAAAATTGAAACTCAGGGGCTGTTTCATAAACATCTATCATAGCTTTTAAAGATTGCGATTATTATTACGGCCCTTGTTTGTACAAAAAAAGTTCTTTCTGATAATTTTGGATTGTTTTCAGCCGTTAAAGGTAATTGTCTTACTGGTGTACCATTAATATCTCATCTAAGATTTGTGTCCATAACTCATTAAAATTTACTTGGACAAAACCTATTGTGGACATGCACAACTTGGCAAACTACTTATCACTTCTAAGAAGTTTCACTGAATTCCTGCATGTTACTAAGTTGCTGAGATATGGTACGGGCAAAATTTACCTAATTGTATAAAACAAAGGGCCATAACTCAGTGAAAATTAATCCAAACAAAACCTGGTTATTGCATGCACAACTTGGCTTACTTTTTATAACTTCTGTGAAGTTTCATTGAATTCCTATGAGTAGTTACTGAGATATTGCATATACACTGTATAAAAAACAACAAAGGGCCATAACTCAGTGAAAATTTAACCAACCAAGACAAGCTTAATGCATGCACAACTAGGCTAACTACTTATCACTTCTGAGAAGTTTTATAGAATTCCTGCGAGTAATTGCTGAGAAATTCTTCGGACAAAATTTGCCTATTGTATATACTGAATAAAAACAACAAAGGGGTATAACTCAGTGAAAATTAATCCGAACGAAAAATGCTTGAAGCTAGCACAACTAGGCTTACTACTGATCACTTCTGTGAAGTTTTATTGAAATCCTGTAAGTAGTTGCTGAGAAATTCTCCGGACAAATTGTGTCTACAGACGCACGGACCGACCGACCGACCGACCGTCAAGCGTGAATCCAATATAGCCCCCATATATTTCATATCTGGGGGTATAATAAACATTTTGAATGAACTTTTGGCTCTTTTTTGTAAGAGACACAATCATTACTATCATCTATATCTCTGTTTAACAGTTATTCATACTTCATGAACTATTTATGAACTATTCATGAAGTATGCAAGAATAGTTCAAGAAAAAATCATGTTTTCATTTAAGGAACACTATTATAAAGACTTTGTCTATCTGCATATGGTCATTCTTTGAAAATCCATAGCACCCAATTAATTTCAGGCTTATTTTAGCATTTTTGGATATATTAATGAAATATGAAACTTTGAATATTCTTTTTGTTTTCCTTCCTTATCATCAAATGACCTGCTATAACCAGGAATGGAAGCTGCATAGCCTTATAATATCATGTGCACTGGACCACGGCTGCAGCCTAACAAGAGGAATGGATCATTACCAATGTAAAAAATACTGACCTTTAAATGCACATATGACCTGCTGTAACCTGGATTCGAACCGTGTGTTAAAATGTTAGAAATAATAACCTGAAGTGAAATGCACGATTGTCATTCCATTTGGATATGACCTTTTGATATAGTGACAAGTTGTTAATGCAGATATAAGAGCAAGTTGTTCAGATCTTGCCATTGTTGTTCTGTCATCATGTGGACTGTAATTATAATTATAATGATAATAATAACAACTTTATTTATTGTGGATAACATTATAAAAAATAAATAGCAAATTATGTAATGCAATACCAATTTTCAATATACTGGTAGACTGGTAGTATATGTACATGAAATATGATAATTTATACACAAAATACTTAGTTAATATCATTAGTTATATACATTAAAACAACGCAAAACAGTGGATGGCATTTTAACATACTTACATTGACATAGTATACCTCACACCAGAGTGTCACCATGATAAGTAGGAAGAATTAGAATGTTTAGAGTTTCAGATTTTTGAATACTTGAAGAGGGACTTTGATTGCACAGTTTTGGTCCAGTGAGTAGACCAAAGATTTTCTACAGATTGATATTGATAGAGTTTATAAGTATATGATAGTTTATATATAGTCAAGCAGAAACACTTCAGAAAGTCATTGGAATTGGTTTGGTAATAATTGTGCTAATCAAGCTAATATGGAGCGAAGAATCAAAATAATGTTCTTGTACAAAATCATATCACAGCTGCTTATAGTGTACTGAACTTAATGTCAGCTTTAAGTAGAGTTTGTCTGGCTGACTTTTGGGACAGACATAACAAATTTATAGGATATTGCAATAAAATATATTGATGGACAAAATGTATTTACTTGTGTGCAGAAAACAATTATTCTCCCAGGGTTTTGCATGCTTCAGTTTACCGGTACTAGGAATCAGACAACATTTAATGATATTATCTATAACATTAATGTTGAACCAGACTTTCTTTTACTTTTATCAAGGAGGTTGTTCAAAATTGATTGATTTGGTGTTTCATAGGTCGTGTCGAAATTATTTATTTTTTTATTTATATGGCACTTCAGAATATGCTGTAAACGCCTCTGTGGCTGACTTCAAATCACTGTAACCTCTCACTGATAGAAGGTCATGGGCTTGAGCCCCACTACCATGCAATTGCCTGTTTATGTGAGAAAGTAGGCAGTTGTTTACGGAGGATGGGAGCCCAAGTACTTGTTCTTCTCAGGAACGATGGTTTAATGTACTGTTTGCCTCATATTTATTACTCATATCAATCCTAAGCTAATGGTCACAGTCAGGTAACCTGTCAATAAAGATCCCTATTTTATGAAAAAAATATATTTATTGTTATATCAGACCTATGAAGCCTCTGAATATAGCCCAACTGTCTATAAAGACCATGTTTTTCTCCCTTTGATAGGTTAGTGGTGACTGCAGCCTATTGACAAGGTTGCAGGTTTCAATTGTGTAGGTAAAATGTATTTGTATTTTATTGTACAATCATGTATGGGGCTTTGTTACAATGCTTAAAGCCAAAATGATACTGACTGTTAGAATTTTGAAAACTAATTGCAGATAGAAATTGTTTCAGTGAAATAGTCCATAATTACAACAGTTTCTGTTAATCGTAAAGTGTGAAATTCTTGTTCCAAAGTGGAAGCACTTGAGGAGTTCAATTAATTGTGCAGTGTAAGAGCAATTTGAAGCATTGTTTTTACAATGAAACAAGTAATTGTAATATCACACATATTGCTGTTAAAATCTAGCCTTACATCTTAGAAAGTCAATTTTCTGTTACCAATTTGAATATAAATCAGTGTTGTTGTGTTGGGGTTTTTTTTGGGGGGGGGAGTGAGGGGACTGATTTGGGGCCAAAATTCAGCCCCATTCCTCTTTCTGAAAAGCGTGTCCCCTATAAGTTCATGAGAAATTCCCCTTCTATAGAATTTTATTTTTATTAGAAACATTCTGTTAAAACAATCATTTAATTAATTAAAGGTTATAAAACTCTTGATGATTAAGTGTTGGGAGTATATGTAGGCAGAGTTATGTTATTGTACCCTCAAGATGCAATTTTTAGCTCATCTGTTTTTTGAAGATAATTTAAGTCCAGCAATTGTGATCACTGCCTTGTCTGCATAATTATGCATCATTCTGTGTCTTTAATTTTGCTCATAACTATATAGAAACTATAAGAGGTAGCAACATGAAACTTCATGGGTAGATAGATCTCACTGAGGCGGTGAACAGACAAGCATTGGCACTCACGGCGCTCTTGTTCCCCTTTCTAAAGTCCCTGCCACCTTTCCCCTTTAGGTGAATAAAACACCGCTGTAAACAAAGTCAGGAACATAATGGTTTCAGTGCAAGTAATTATTTATCTTGTTCTTTTAATGGCAATAATAGAAAAAAAATGTTCAAAAAAAATGTGGATTTTATGGGAAAAATAAAATGCAGTGAAATCTGTGTTATAAAGGCCACCTCCTCTGAATAAAAGCCACTTGTGAATAAAGGCCATTCTTTTAAATAGCATCTTTGATTTATTAGAATAAGATGTTCTTTCAATAAAGGCCACATTTTGTCTTTCCCAATGGTAGCTTAAATGGCTTCATTTGTTTTCCTGACTGACAGTGTTGGAAAACTTTCAGGATAAATGTTCTAATTGAATTAATATTGTATTAAATCGAGATGTCAGGGAGGCAAACCTTAAAGATTAAATGCAGATTTTTATCATTATTGATAAATTTTACCATCCCTGAGTACATGATTTTTGCTGATTTCTGCAAACACTGAAAATTGATGCCACTGATTAAATACAGATCTTTATCACTTACACTTCCCAGTGACTACATATCATTTCTGCTGATTTCGGACTTGATCATTTAAATGATCAACATGGTAATGAACAGAAATCTTTTAGAATTCATGTACGGTAAATTATTTACTTTAAGAGTAGGATAAAAAAATCAGGGTAATTGTTTCTTTTTCATTTCATTTTACCTTGCTGCTGTACAGTGGACATGTACACATAAATTTGTCTTAAAACAACTTTTTTCTAGACGAATTTTAGTCATGGGTACAAGTTTATTCTAGTTGTTTGCGTGTATATAGTATAGTGTCTATTACTAGTTTGGGTAATCTTGGCCATTTGATTGGCTAATGGTGATGACTGAATCTATTAATAGTTGATAAGTAAGTAAATCATGCAGGCATTGCTCTGTGATGTTGACCTAGATAAGTTGTTGTGTGGTATAATATCTGAAATGCTATTTGAAGTTCAATGTAGTTGTATCATAGCAGATTATGGTGAATTTTGTTAACATTTAGGGTTAATATTCTATTTGGTTGATGTAGGGTATGATATTACCATGTGCTTGTGAACTACATACATGAATTTATTCATTTGTCACATACTCATGATTGTCAATATATGTGTATTACTCATATCACGTAAATATGTTATACTCTCCTTAATGGAGGATTGAATAAAATATACAGTCAATATCCTTTATGAAAAAAGCAACTTCATACAAAAAACATAAACCAATATGCTTCATGTAATTCGTCTACCTATAACATTTGTTATAGTATTTCTTGTTATTGTTCTTACACAAAGTAATTGTACACTCATTTTTATTACTTTAAATACTGTTACAGTATTATGCTCATCATTGTTTAAACTTTATGTTAATTGTTATTATATCATTGTTGATTGAACAAAGTCAGAAGATTTTGTTTTGTTTTTTAAACGGTGATTATTGATGTTTAAATCAATACTTTTCTTGTTACTACAATGCATTGCAATACTCACAGTATTGCAATATGGGTTAACTGTGCAATTGCATTTTTATCGATCACAATACAGGTTATTCCATATGATTACACACCTGTTAGTTCAGGCATAAAAAAGCTTGTTTCTGGTTTTAATGATCATAAAACATGGGGTAGGCAAGGGAGTGAGATTTGAAATTGTACGGGTAGATTAAACAGTAAATTAGTGGTTTTACCATTCCTTTGGCCTAATAAAAGTCTAGGGTCATGAAAATAATTAGGGTAGGTTGGGGTACTAGAAACAAACAATGTTTATGCAGTAACCATCAAACACATAATTTATTGTTATCCTGGTAGCAAAATTTATTGATAAATGTAAATCATTCTGGCTTCTGTTTTTTATGCTTATTGATGTTAAATGCATCTGCAAACATTCCTGATTAGTTTACGTAATGAAACACCCATGATTATGGTATTTTGTAAAAGTGACCACTTCGTAAAAATCAATATTCTAAATGAGTTACCCTGCATTCTCAGTTAGAGTAGAAAGTTTTTACTGAGTATTAATGGCATCAAAAAAAGTTTTCTTCAATTTTCATTTTTTGGTAATTTTTAAACAATTTTCCCCTCTGTTTGAGTGATACAATGAATGCATGGTTGTGAATTTTATGGTCTTTTTATTATCAATGTAATGTGATATAAAGGACATTATCAGCTGTAATTGCTTGAATTAAAGCAATTATGGCACTGAGTAATTTATTTCATGACTTTAATTGAAGTTGCCGGTATTGGGTGTTTTTCTTTTTTTCTGTGTATAAGATTCTTTTAAATTAACATAATATTATTGTCTTGCAAAATAACATGAATGCATATTTATAAATCTGTAAGATAACTTAACTCGCCATAAATGCTGTTGTAATCCTTCAAATTACATATTACAGATCTGAAAATTATTCAAATAATTCATTGGTTGCTGTAACACCCTGCCAGGGAAATATTTGGTAGTGATTCGGTGATTTCCATTTTTACCATCAATTTCTATAATCTTTTGGCCTGATCATTTCTCTTACTTATAGATACTGTATTGTACTGTACTGTATCATCTGTGGTTGGCAATACACCACCTGGTCCTATGTTTCCATCATTTTCAGTTGCATTAACTGAAGTATGCATCGCCTTGATAAGAAGCATTAATATGCTGTAAGATTAAATTGTATTAAAGATGGAAAATGCACTGCACTGATTAACTGAAGATAAACTAAAAATAAATTGTTTTCTTAAACCACTAAATGAATATTTTCTTGAGAATAAGATAAGATTTTTATTATCTTCCTAGAAACTTAGAATATCTGTATGTTACTGGAAAATTGCACAGAAATATTTATTTCTGTGACTTTTGTTAACTCCCATGAGCACTTTGTGCTCAAGGTGAGCTTTTGTGATCAGTCTTTGTCTGGTGTCGTGTGTTGTGCTGCGTATCAAATTCGATACAGGCTCATGTGTGGTCAAAAACTAGGTCACCTGGGCAAATTACTGGAAAACCTTGTGAACACTAGAAGTCACTGTTTTGATTGGATCTTCATGAAACTTGTCAAAATGTTTGTCTTTATAATATCTTGGACAAGTTCGAACATGGGTCATTTTGGGTAAAAACCATGTTAACACTCTAGATTTCACAGTTATCATTGGATCTTCACCAAACATATCAACATTATTTGTTATAATGATAAGTAGGTCATGACAAATATGGGTCATCTGGGATCAATAACTAGGTCACTAGGTCAAATCTTAAAGAAAAACCCTGTTAACACTCTAGATTTCATTGTCATAATTGGATCTTCACCAAATGTTGTCAAATTGTTCGTTTTAATGGCGTGTAGGTCAAGTACGCATATGGGTCATCTGGGGTCAATAACTAGGTCACCATGTAAAATCTACAGAAATATTTGTTAATATTGTAAATGTCACAGTTTTGATTTGATCTTCACCAAACCTCATTAAAATGTTTGTTTTAATGATATGTAGGCCAAGTTGGAACATGGGTCATCTGGGGTTGGACACTAGGTCCACAGATCAAATCACAGGAAAACCTTGATATCAGCAGACCTCATGACACAGGTTAGAAACAATGTTTTAATGAGTAAACAATGATTGTCATGTGAGCGATATAGGGCCATCTTGGCCCTCTTGTTTAATATACTGATATGCTGTGTGATGTACTGGCTTGAAATTTTCTATGACACTCTATTAATGACATCAATTCTTGCTTTAGTATACGATGATTTTTTTTTGGGGGGGGGGGGGCACCTTACTGCACTAGAGGTTATACAGTCTCCTTCTAGTTATCATTTAAGTCTCTTACTGATAAGAATTCCACTCAGGACCAGACAAATTTCAAATGAGAGGATGCTGCCTAGCTATGGCATATGGCAAGTCTGTGGTTCCTATAACTAGTGGTAAAAGCTGGTAAAATTGCTCAATTACGCTGGCTGTTGCTATAGGTACTGAGATCTAAAAGGAACTATAATTTCAAGTAGTAATTTTTTTTCTTTTTAATAAAGGGTGAAATCAGTCTGGGTCTCAAGATGAAATCAATATGGACCATTATTAAATAGAGTCATATAATTATTTAGCTGTATTTGGTACCATACAGGTGGCTTCCATTTCTTTTAATTAACAAGTCCAGTGTTTTATAGTTGGTTGGTTTTAGAAAATTGTTTTTGGTGTACTAGTATTTTGTATGAGTTCTAGGAAAAATCAGATATATTGACATTTTCTGACAAAATATGAATAAACAAATTCACAATCAATAACAGACATAATCCAGTTCACACAAGAGATAAGTTTTGTCATCATTTTGTATACTTATTCTTATCTCATTGTGTTCCTTCAAACAACAAAGACAAATTTCAATAATTGTAGGACAATAATTGTAGAACAATAACTGTAGGACAATAATTGTAGGTCAATAATTGTAGGACAATAACTGTAGGACAATAATTGTAGGTCAATAACTGTAGGACAATAATTGTAGGACAATAACTGTAGGTCAATAATTGTAGGACAATAACTGTAGGACAATAATTGTAGGACAATAACTGTAGGACCATAACTGTACTGTAGGACAATAACTGTAGGACAATAACTGTAGGACAATAACTGTAGGTCAATAATTGTAGGACAATAACTGTAGGTCAATAATTGTAGGACAATAACTGTAGGACAATAACTGTAGGACAATAATTGTAGGACAATAACTGTAGGACAATAATTGTAGGACAATAACTGTAGGTCAATAATTGTAGGACAATAACTGTAGGTCAATAATTGTAGGACAATAACTGTAGGTCAATAATTGTAGGACAATAACTGTAGGACAATAATTGTAGGACAATAATTGTAGGACAATAACTGTAGGACAATAACTGTAGGACAATAATTGTAGGACAATAACTGTAGGTCAATAACTGTAGGACAATAATTGTAGGACAATAACTGTAGGTCAATAACTGTAGGACAATAATTGTAGGACAATAACTGTAGGACAATAACTGTAGGTCAATAACTGTAGGTCAATAATTGTAGGACAATAATTGTAGGACAATAACTGTAGGACAATAATTGTAGGTCAATAATTGTAGGACAATAACTGTAGGACAATAATTGTAGGTCAATAACTGTAGGACAATAATTGTAGGACAATAACTGTAGGTCAATAATTGTAGGACAATAACTGTAGGACAATAATTGTAGGACAATAACTGTAGGACCATAACTGTACTGTAGGACAATAACTGTAGGACAATAACTGTAGGTCAATAATTGTAGGACAATAACTGTAGGTCAATAATTGTAGGACAATAACTGTAGGACAATAACTGTAGGACAATAATTGTAGGACAATAACTGTAGGACAATAATTGTAGGACAATAACTGTAGGTCAATAATTGTAGGACAATAACTGTAGGTCAATAATTGTAGGACAATAACTGTAGGTCAATAATTGTAGGACAATAACTGTAGGACAATAATTGTAGGACAATAATTGTAGGACAATAACTGTAGGACAATAACTGTAGGACAATAATTGTAGGACAATAACTGTAGGTCAATAACTGTAGGACAATAATTGTAGGACAATAACTGTAGGTCAATAACTGTAGGACAATAATTGTAGGACAATAACTGTAGGACAATAACTGTAGGTCAATAACTGTAGGTCAATAATTGTAGGACAATAATTGTAGGACACTGCTGAGAAGTTTAGAGAAGAACATGAAATGTTGTCTTCATAGTTTATTTTATTACTGTATTGTTTAAGGTAGTTGACTCCTAAAACTGCACTTTTCTGACAAACCTGCTCCACCAACAGCTACACAAAACTGTTCACAAAAATAGTATTGCCCAATTGTCATTATTTTGTTTATATAGTTACCTTGGATACTTGATTTACGCCACATTTTGATTTTTTTGTAGAAGTCGTTGCCCTTGTTGAAATTAGAAAATTAGTTATTTCTTTTGATATTGCATAGCAACCTATATCTTTCTTTATCAAGTTCAATTGATACTGTGCTATTGCATGTTTTTACCATGATCATTAAAATTGATGTCCTTTTTTCTTAATATTTGAAAAAAGGGTTATTCCAAAAGACTTCAATGCAAATTTAAAGGGAAGAAGATAAATCAAAGGAATGTCATTGTTTTCTAAAAAAAACTCACAGTAAATCATTTTCTATCATGGAAACCTACAAAAAATTTAAATATTTCCAAAATCTGTTGGCCCTATTCTAAGAACAAAAATTGGATGTTCTGAGTAAGGATGCAAATACTTTAAAGTGTATATAAAGCTGTATCATAGGCATAAAAAGATTGTTTCTTGTTAACCTGTCCTGATTTTCCCCTTTGATTTAGCCAGAGGAACAGTACACCCACATTAATTCTCACTGCTTTTACAGCCTGGCTTACCTACTCTATTACATCTATAGGCATCACTTGCTTGGTGCACATGAATTTATATGCAGACTTAAGTACTATGTTTATCTACATCTGCATTAGATTAGTTCCCATTTCATGTTGCCGTGCAAGTTTGTGTAAGTTAATAAGTTTCCATGGGTACTTCCAGTACTTTGATTTATTGTGCATTTAACCAGAAACAAACATATTTGTTACGCCTTATGTCCACGTTGATATTCACCAGCATGGTAAAATATTCTGCCAATATCTGATGCATTTTGATGACTTCTGCCAGTAAGTTACTGTTCGACTTATCTTCTAAAAACCCAACCATACTTTGAGATTAAGAAGAAAATTAATTTGTTTATCTGCAAAGAAATATCGTGCTTGCAATCTATAAGTTTCAGGTATATCTTTGCTAGGAATTAAATCTGGATTATTTAATTTCGATGGAAAATATTTGAAATTCTCTGACAGTTCCGTTCAATACACAAGGGGAATATCGTTTATGAATATATATTTTACTTATGTGTCAGTATTATTCACTTTGTCATATTCTAAGATATCAGATTGATTTGAACAAGAATACATTTATTTAACATTCCCTTAGTTACAATATTTACTGATGGATGTACTTGTTAAGCATCGTCTCTTGGCTTGGTTACCTAGTATATAGCTCATTCATGTGTCAAGTTGAGAAAACTGGTTCTTACATTGTTAGTTATTCATAGAATTCATTGATGGTATGAATCACTTCTTGCCCATTGTTTTATATTTGAAAAAAGATTGCATCTAACATTCATTAGTTTTATACATAGATACAGTAAAATACAGAAATTCAGAAGTCACTCAGGGCATGAAAAGTAAAAGCACTGAGAGTACTGTCAGAAGCATAAGTTGAAATGTGATTGATAATATTCGGTAGATAAGCATTTGATAACTAATGATACCAAAAGTCTCAACCAACTCTAGGCCACAATGTTACAAACCCAAATGTATTTATTGTTTGGACTAATAGTTTCCCCAAAAGGAAGAATCTGTTCTGACCAAGTGGTTCTTTGAAAAACTAGTAACAAATTTATCTTTATAATTTTCAGTCCTGTTGTTAAGTGGAACTCTTACTGTACAATATTCTGTGGTTTAATTTTAACTTACAATTGAATTCTATGATCTGTATTCTATGGTCTAATGATTAATTACTAATTTTTGATTAAGCATTCTTACATTATCTGTATGCTTCTTTGAAATCCTGAATGTCTAGATTGATAGTGGCTCTGAATCTTTCAAAAGTGTTTCGAAAGCGCTCAGATGCTATCCCCTTTCCCAAGATAATGAACATTAATGCTGAAGAATGATATATAATATATCATGGGAGAAGTCATGCCTCTGTAAATATCAAGATTTTGTTTTTTGTGCTAGGAATTTCTATATACAATGAAATGGCGCAGATTTTTTTTGTATTTAATTATTGGAGAAAATCAAGTTGATTATATTAAAGCAAACCTTGGGTTTGATGGATTAGCTTTATGTGAAAAGTTCACTTAATTTGTCTGGAAAGATTTGATTCACTAGAAATTGGTAGTTTATTTATTTGTTTGTTTGGAATGTGCTTGAACTGTTATTACCAATCGAGGGCTCAGCGCAACACTGTAGTAATTTGTTCATATTTCAATATGAGTTACGACACTGTTGCGTTGAACACTCGAAATGCTCTAGGGATTTTGAAAGGTTGTTGTTTCAAATCTGGGCTCCACCTTCAGGTATTTCAGGGCTGCTTTTTTAGTGTCTCAGTCCCAAGTACCGAGCTTATACATGTAAGTACTGTGGTCAGAAAATCACAGAATGAGGCATGTTTTGTTGCTTTACATCAGGGGTGATAAAGAACCAGGAAAATCTATTTGAAAAAGAGAAGGGATGCAAATGTCTGGTGCTCATGTATCTTCTCTCCCCAGCCCTGAAATGACTGTGATTGCTGTTGAATGGGCTGTTAAAAAACAACATAAACCATAAATATCTTCATGGCAGATGAATCGGAGATATGGGAAGAAAAAACTTGTATCCAATTTTTGGTCAAATTTGGAGGGCAAATTGTCCAAGTGACCTCTTCCTCTTTTCAGGCTAAAGCCAGAAAAAAGTTGTCATGTTTCTTCATGGTTTCTCAACTGACCCTATTTCGCCTTTCATGTCCTGTTCCAAGTTTCTAACCTAAAGTTCCTAACAGCAATATATTCAAAGTACGAAAATATTTAGGGACAAATTTAATCATACCTCCTTGTTAGTAAAAAAGGTAAGTTGGGAAAAAAGTTCTTTTTTCTATGTACCCTACTTTGGTTGAGTAAACCTTAATGTGTCATGAGCCTACGTTAATATGGTGGGCTGCGTAAAAGGTCACTTTCAGATTAAGGCCATCCTGTGAATAAACTTCACAATAAAGGCCATTATTTTAAAAACCCTTATTGAATATTTAGAATGAATTGACCTCTGAATAAGGGCCACCTGTTAACAATTTTAAATGCCACATTAAATTTTTTGTTTACAGATTTGAGTGTTCATGTATACATTGTATATATTTTATATATACACAATCTGGTCCAGTTTATAAGTTTAGGTGGATCCAACATATTGTTATATGCGCAATCAGTGACATCATTCTGTGAGATTAGATCATCAATATTGATAGGTTATTCACTTGAATGTTTCCATTGGACATATTTGTGATATGTTGCAATTATAAGCGAAGCATTCCTCTTTTGCAGAAATATGGTGCAGAGATGCTTCTTCAGTCCTGATGGTTTTTTGCTTTGCATGTCCCTATTTTGTTGTCAAAAGCCCAATGATAAACATGATGCTTTATAATGCTCCTTTTACAACATTGCATTATATGCTCTCCCCTCAAGTGCTCCTTAACTTAGACTGTATATCTGTTGAAGCGAAGCATTCCTCTCTTGCAGAAATAAGGTACAGAGCTGCTTCTTCATCTTAGCATGTTATATGTTTACTTCTAATATTGAATAAAAACTTTTATTGCGTTTTGATTGAACACATTTTGTATCAGTATAAAAGAACTTCTTTGTCTGCTTTATAACAGAAAGAGATTTTTCAGTTTGTAATTGCTAGAATTATACCGTTGGCATCTCGGAAGCAATCTGTCAAATATTATATGTTAAGCAATATATCGTCTGTTGAATGTTATTGTAGAACATATGCACAATCTAAGTTGTATGCTAGTGGGTATATTTTTGTATTTATTCCATTGTAACACTTTGTTAAATGTTTGTTTTGGGAGTAACCCCAAACTGGACAGAGAAGGTTAAATACCTATATACATATACATATATACAAATATCTTCAGTGTACTGTATATTTGTACATATGGTAATAATTGTGTTTGTGAAACATTGATCATAAACAGCTAGATTGGTCTTAGAGACTCCATCTTTACAACTTGATGGTTCTTAATAATTTGGTTAGGCGTGGACTTGATTGGAATATATTCTGCTATTCTTGTCTGGAATATATTCTGCTATTCTGGTCACTTCTCTGTGGTTAACAACACATGTTCAGCCATGAATTGATTAAGATTTTGTGTGAATTTATTTAGATGATATTCTGGAGAATAATGAATGTTCTGTGGCTATTCACAGAAGTTGAATGTCTGCTTAGACTCAATACAATAACCATCCAGAGAAAAACAAGCTGAAACAACAGATTTGTATTCAATCTTTCTTGCAACAATTGATGAGAGCTCTCTTAATACCTGACAGAGGGATGAAATTGATGTAGTACTAAATCAGCTTGCATTTGTATGGACTTCATTTAGTTACAGCCATTACCATGTGTCATTGACCACCATATACTACAGTAAATTACTGGGTATCAGTTTAATGACATGTGGTATCCAAAAAAAAACTTTTAATGCTTCAAGATTATACCATCCATTAATTTGTAACTAAAATTGTTCATTATGTCATATTATTGATATGTATTTGTACAAGGGCTAAATCTTTAGTCACAGAAATATGGTCTAAATTGATTGAGTCTCCAAGTTGTGCAATTAAGGGTTTTCATTTGACCTTTAAAATGATATTTTGACCCTTGAAATAAGTAAAATAAGGATTCTTACTCTTTAGAATTTGTACTGAGGGTCAAATTTGTTTTTACAATAGTAGGAAATTTAGCCGACTTCTTAAATCATTAACAGCCAAGAGTTATATTTGCCTCAACTTTTGACATCTAATGAAAACCCAGTGCTATCTGAAATCTCACAACTAGTGTTTTGGTTGCTTCTTGAGATCTGCTAATGATTACCTTTATAGACATATTGGCCTGTTAGTTATAATGTGGTTCTGAGATGGCTATATTTTGTGGATGATTATAGATGTCCACTATACTCTATCATTGGTCTGTAATTGGTAGTTTTCACTGTACTAATCTCAATGGTATATGGCAATCTGAATCAAACTTGTTATATTGATGATGATCAATTAAAGATTAGATTGGGTTGTTAAATAAGATTTATAGATCTTGGATTGTCACATTTTTGGCGATACATGTATATTAGTTTTAATGATAATGCATTGTTTGTACAATGTACGGAAGTTACAACTTGATCTTAAATCATATTAGTATAACCATAACAAGAAGTTTCTGAATTTAAGGTTAATTGACATTTGACCTTAGATATATTTTTTGACCTCATACATGTTTATGCAATAAAATCTCACATTGAAGACACTTCACAATTACAAAACACAGGTATTAGGGACAGTTTTTAGCTCACATATCACAAAGTGACAGGGTGAGCTTTTCTGATCAGTCTCCATCCGGCGTTGTGCATCGTCAAACTTTACCTTGTGAACACACTAGGGGCCACAGTTTTAGCTCAATTTTAGCAAAACTGGGTCAGAATGTTAATATTGACAAAATCTCGGAGCTGAGTTAGATATTGGGTCATTTTGGGTAAAAAACTAGGTCACCAGGGCCAAAGAAGGGAAAACCTTGTGAACACTTTAGAAATCACTGTTTTGATTGGATCTTCATGAAACTTTGTCAGATTGTTCATTTCAATAATATGTAGGTCAAGGTAGATAATGTGTCATTTCCGATCATAAACTAGGTCACTAGGGCAAATTGCTTGAAGTCACTGTTTTGATTGGATCATTATGAAACCTTGTCAGAATGTTTTTCTTTATAATATCTTGGACAAATTCGAACATGGGTCATCTAGGGTAAAAAACTAGGTCGCTAGGTCAAATCTAATGAAAAACCATGTTAACACTGTAGGTTTCACAGTTATTATTGGATCTTCACCAAACTTAGTCAAATTGTTTGTTTTAATGATATAACCGTCAAGTACAAATATGGGTCATCAAGGGTCAATAACTAGGTCACCAGGTCAAATCTTAGGAAAACTTCGTTAACCGTGTAGATGTCACAGTTTTGATTGGATTTTCACCAAACCATGTTAGAATGTTTGCCTTAATAATATGTGGGCCAAGGTTGAATATGGGTCAGCCGGGGTCAAACACTGGGTCACCAGGTCAAATCTTAGGTAAAAATCTTGTAATCTTGTAAATCTTGGATCTTGGCCAAACATTGTCTGATTGTTTGTCTCAATGATATTAAGGATAAATTGAAATATGGGTCATCTAGAGTCGAAAACTAGGTCATGAGGTCAAATCTTAGGAAAACCTTATTAATACTGTATATGTCAAATTTTGATTGTATCTTTACCAAACCTTGTCAGAATGTTTGTCTTAATGATATGTAAGATGTATTCGAACATAGGTCATCTGGGGTCAAAAACTAGGTCATGGGGTCAAATCTTAGGAAAACTTGGTCTATGCTGTAGTTTTCATGGTTATGATTGGATCTTCACCAAATTTTGTCAGGATGTTTGTCTTATTTATATGTAGGACAAGTTCTAACATGGGTCATCTAGGTCAAATACTAACTAGGTCATCGGTTCAAATCAAAGTTTTAATGAGTGAACAGTGATTATCATGTGAGCGATATAGGGCCATCTTGGCCCTATTATTTTTAGGGAACTGACATATTTTCTTTATGTTTCAATTGACTATTATTATTCAGTAATCATGGACATCCAACTAATCCAGTATTATGGACATTAATTGTATAGTATCTGTAAGTGTATCATCACCCTATAATTAACCTCATGATTACTAATTAACATTTTGTCTAGATTGTTGTTCATCTGAAATTATAAGATTCCTTTATTTGATTTAACATAATTAATGTAACTTTGTATAAAGGCCATTCTTTCAAAAACTGTCATTAAGTTTTTAGAAAAAAGGCCACCAGGCACCTGTCAATTAAGACAATATTTTGTGTCTTAAAATTCCAAGGGTGGCCTTTGTTCACAGCTTTGACTAGGTTGCCTTGGGTTCCTCTACTGTTAAGTCTTGAAAAGTCACCAACGATCCTGGTCGCTGGTTCGACATTAAACCCCAGAGAGATGTAGGTTTGTCAGCTATAAATATCTAATTTTATTATCATACCATATATCATTCTCTCCAGAACTTTTTTTTATAGATATCCAGTTATAAGATTATACGAACTACATTAATCAGAACCTAGGGAGACATTGATTGTGAACATACTGTTTTATGAATATTAATGAGGCACAAACTGACCAATGGGATTAAGTGTAGCACATTGGTAATCTTCAGTAAAAGTCTGATTCATCAATTATAGTCATCTGGTGTAATACTGAATGAGGAAAAGTTTGTGAACATGCATAATAACATTTCTTTATTTATTTGGTTATATACAGCAACTGATTCACCTAACAGGTTTTCCTGGACATATTCAAACCAGTACTAACGTACCATTTCACAAGGAACCGGCAACTTCTCCACATATCAAGGATAGCAACATTGTCAATTTTTCATTGTAGGGTATCACCTGTTTCAACAGGGAATTGAACCGGTTAGCTGGGGTACAAATCCAGCACATGTATATTTTCATTGTTTTTTTTTCCTGAGCAATCTTGGAATAAATGTGAAAATTGTATTCTGCATAAGATATTTTTGTATACAAAATATTGCCTGTGTCTGGATCTCTTTATATGAATCACAGTCACCTGACCATGAATCTTTGAATATGTTTTTTTATACTTGATTTTATTGATAAGTTTTATCTTTGTACTATTTATCTTAATTTGGAACAGGCTATATTAAGGGAGATAATTCTTTTTTACTAATATTTTAGGTAAATTGAATTATTTCCCTTTGTCATTGTCTTTACTAATTCATATTCTCTTGTTTACATTATTTCACATTAAATTCTGACAAAATTTTGGTTAATTAGCTTTGCTGACGTTATACAGTACAACATTTCCAGAGCGGCCTTCTGTAGAGCAACAACCTCTCTATAACAACACCTTCAAAATTTCCTAAGCTGATATTTACTATAAATATAACCTCTGTAGAGCAACAACCTCTAAACAACGGCCACTATTTCCTCAGTCAAATAATTATTCATACTTTAAGAACATTTCATGAAGTATGCAAGAATTGTTTAAGAAAAATTGATGATTTCATTTCAAAGGGGTTAATGCAATTAAGTTAGAAAAACTTTTCTTTTCTATTAATATGCCCCGGCCATTCGAAATGGAGGAAGGGTATAAAGTGTCATCCTGGCTGTCCAAATTTTGGTTTCCAAGCGATAACTCAAGAAATATTTTATGGTTTGGTTTCATACATTACAGGAATGAGTATAATAATGAAATACAAGTTAAAATCCAAACATTTTCACAGGAGTTATGACCCCGTTTACATTCAGCAGGGGCATTTGTGTACGGAATCTAGTTTCGTATGGAATGCTAGTATACCTTTCACATATTTTTGCTAGGAACCATCTCCAAATATTTTTGTGCTTTGCTGTTGCAGACTTTCTAATTGGCTGTAAAATAACTATAATGTGAAATCATGTAAAGAAATGTGATAATGTGAATCATAAATATGGTCAAAGGGAAGTAACTCAATTTTTCTTAAATACCAGTCAAAAGGAATTACCTCTTGGTTTTCCTTTTCCAAATCTGAATTGAATTGATTTGGATACCAGAGACACATTAATGTGGTATTACTTATATAATATAGATATTTTCAGTTAGAAATATTCTTTGACATTCTGATGAATATCATCAATTAACACTTGATTAATTTTTATTGATTTTTATGACATACAATACTATATCAATTTTACACTGTACATTTGAGTACTTCTGGTCAAAAATAAGTTTGTACTTAGATTTTAGACCTGTCTTATCTTTTGGTACCAATGTTAATTTTGAGGATGTTGCCATTGTGAATCAGAAGTTCTTGTTTTCATGCCAAAGTATTAAATTCTTTTGAAGAGATACTACTTGGTGGCACATTTCAGAGACAAAGTTTTCTCCCCTGGGTGGCATTTCTTTGACGCATATTAATAATAAAGACTCACAATATTAAGTGTTAATAAAATCGTGTTTGTTCAATCTTTTCTGTCATGAGTCATATTACCAGCTTTTAAAGGTCAAGTCGTAATGGTGATAGTAGCATGATCTAAGACGTGTTGTCATTGTTAACATAAAGCCAAAAAAAACAGATATGTTTACTGTTACCTTACCACCATTATGTTTGAAGTTTACTATAAAATTTCCAACAGCAAAGTACATAAATATTTAGGGATGAAACAGAACTCCAAAGATATGGCAGGTGTGTTTTGCAAAAAAAAATGAAAAGAAAGATTTTTCTTAGAATTTGTACCTTAATTATATGCTATTTTTTCTAGATGCATACATTTAATACATTTAACAAATACATTAACTGTAGAACACAAAACTATGAGGTCTGGACTGATCTATTACGACATTGAGATGTGGTATAATGTTTATTTCAACTAAGAAATTGTTAGTTAACCTTACATTAAGATTTCCTATGTATTTAATGTAAAAGTTTGGAGATTTCTAATTACAAGTGCTATAAAATTGTTTTTAAGTTGATTCTTTGTTAAACTAAAGCCTTTTTTATAAATAAGGGTTCAATTCTAAGAAATATTCTTTAAATAGCATTGTTAATATTTTTAGTGACAATATTGTACAGTCCCAAAGTATTTTGAAAAACTTACTTCCATCATATAGGTACCAGTACATTGTCTCCAACTATTTAGCCCAGGTTCACGTCATTTATTGATTGTACTCGGGAGAACAGTGGTAAGGCACTGGACTAATAAACAAAAGGTCAAGGGTACAAATTAGCTCCGACTTACAATGTTTCAGGAATGCTTTTACAGTTGACCCAACCCAACTAACAAGCTAAGTGGAACCCCATACTGTGTTTAGAAAGTCTCAGGACAGGGGTAGATGTGTATCAATACTTTACATCGGGCGTCATAAAGAACCAGGAAAAAACTATTAGGAATAAGTTATGAATTCACAGATAAAGGATAAAAATGCGCCGGTCTCCTGTATTTTTGCTACCCGGCTCTCTCTTGGGTGTCTCTGAAATGAATGTAGCAGTCAAACGGGCTGTTAAACAACATGAAGTGTATTAAATGTACATGTACTGCATTCTGTTAAAATTCAGCAATGGAATAATTACAGATACAGTTTGTCTAGTATACAGACAATTCATGTTCTTAATCCTGTATATATCAAGCAATCAAAGGCTGCAACTAAAAGAGAGTATATATATCATTCCCATAGCTTATTATTATTGATAATTTCGTCATCGTCAGCTCTGCCATGGTTGCTTTCAATAATGTTCTTTTAATGTACGATCGATCAAGTCTTTGACCAATTTTTAATATTATTGGGAGAGATGATCCAATATTGATTTTTACCAGACTCAGCGATATAATTGTAACTAGTGGTATTTTTAACGTTAGGTTTTATGCCATAACTGGTATAAGTAAATGTTGATATTCAAATGTTACATTATTGACAAAATCGACACTTACTGCTCTGTGCGATAGGATTAGCATCGTTTCATACGTTCCTGCTTTATTGACATATTGCTTCTTAGACAATAATTACAGGCTTTGGGAATTCTTTTACATATTAAATCTGACTTGAGCTTCAACCCTTTATATGGTATGGAGCACTAAATCTGCTTGATTTATATTTGGCTTAATTAAGTGTTATTTTAGGTTGTGCTAGCTTTAAAAGATTTTGTGCTCAAGTTTATTGATTAACCTATCAGTGAATTATACAATTTTCTGACTTCTAAGTGTGAATACAGACAAGAAGGGATATCAGTTGTGCTTCTCTTCAAAAGGAGGTTTCTAGTGATAAAAGATCTCTAAAATATGAGATATGGAAAATCTTTATTTTCCTTCTGATGGTGTCATGAGTGCATCATTTCTCTGTGATAGAGAGTGTTTTGGAATACTGCTACTCTTCTACATGGAGGTTATTATAGGAAATAGCTCTTCATATGGAGGTTATTTTGGTATAACTCTTTAACTTGAAGTTGATTTTGGTGACACAAAATCAGATTAGTATATCCTCAAAGTGTTAAGTTTACTATGAAATGAACTGTTTTACATCCATGGACAAGCTTTGACTGTTTGTATAGAGTTTCTTTCTGTATTTAGTTGACTGCTTTAGAACTGTTGGTCTGACTAGCATTTTAAATGATGGGAATATAGTTATTTTTGGCTCATTTGAGAGTCCATCATGTTGCCTGAGTCATTCTTTAAATTCTTATTCATATTTTGTCATGTAAGCTTATTAATTTTGTATGTAACATGACTGTTCACAAAATATCATCACAAGGGTGTTATGTAACAACCCGTTTACAGTGCCCTTGTGTATATGATCGGTTCAAAAGCTCCCTTTAAACCCCTTCAAAAATAATTCATGAAAACATGAATTTTTCTGGAACTGTTCTTGCATACCGGTACATGAGTGGTTCATGAATAGTTCAAGAAATATGAATAACTACTTGGCACCAGAGGAATCTCTGTTAGTATAATCTGTGAAATGCAATTTTATTGTAAAATGCTCATGGAAACTTGTCACAGTAAATAAATTGTAATGCATGGTAGTGACATTGTTAATTTTAAAACATATTCTAACATGATTGTCTTCACTAATGAAATACATAATCCTATCAAAGTGTTACACTATTATCGAGGAAACAGCTTTTCAATCATGCAATCATGAAATATAAAACTTGGCAATCAGATAAAATTGGAATTTATTGATGTGTGTCTGTCATTTCTATAGATGCCCGAAAAACTCAATAAAGCCATGTACTATTGAACATGGATCTGTCACTCATTTCTATACTCCGGAAATTTGCCATTCTTTCGATGCTACTAACTAGCTAGCCTGCCATTTAATGCATTGATTTCTTCTCCTGTCAGTTTGGTATACCATTTACAGTGTACCTTTAATCCAACTGTCATATTTTCTATAAAGTTAATTGATTTATTTCATTTGTTATAGTGTCAATAATTTTCAGTTACATTAAAATGTTTCTGATTTAATGTAAAGAATCTTTAAACGTTCGGATATCCGTACTCTGCTTGACATCCCTAGTTGCATTTTTGATGAGCCAAAGGGGGTGTATGCGGGTAAATAATGGGAGATCATTTATTAGAGAATATTTGATGTTTTTTGTTTGTTTTTTTACACCCCTTTTCAACAGTCAGAGTCATATAAGGGGACAGTTCACCTTGCCATTGTATCTAGAAAGAACCAGTGCTAGACTCCCATCCTCTGTAAGTAACAGTGTCTACTTTCTCATGTAAATTGACATGGTCAGTTGCAGGGCTCAAACCCACGACCCTCTATCGGTGAAAGGTTACAGTGATTTGAAGTCAGTGACATTAACCACTCGACTACCGAGGTGGGTCTGAATATTTGATGAGATTATTTTTAGCTTTGAACAGCTGTTGATAGTTTTTGTTTTGAATTTCACAATTAGGGAATGTCCCATTCTGCATGTATACAATTATAATATTAATAATATATAGTGCATTATTAAAAGCTTGCAATTTTGACGATCGGTATAACAAAAATTATTGTATAACTTGCGAAGATAATTAACTCTCACCGAAGCTAGCAGTAAATACAAGCATTGACCGTGCAATTACCAGTATGCAGCTTTGACAGTGTTATAAAATCGCACAATACTAAGCTAGTACATGCATTCAGATAATGATGTTATTGTTCCAGAGAGTCATAAATATCTTGATTCGATTAATTAATGCCTGATGGTATGTAAGCCATATGATTGTATCAGATAAAGCTACCATACTTTTAATGTCATGCTTGATAAATCATGTATGATAGTGTCACTGTATTGAATTTGTCATTATTGATCATTAAAGTGCATTAAATGTTCATGATTACATTGATGTTGGCATGATAAGTCACGTTACCTGTAGTTTGTTGTTGGTTGCTTTAATTTGATTTCTGTGTACTGTCTAACCTGTGAACAAGACCACCTTCTTGAAAGACATAGTGTGGTCTTTATTGACAGGTGGCCCTTATTTTGGAGGTCATTGTGTTCTTAGTTATCAATGACAGTTTCTAAAAGACTGGCCTTTAGTTTTGATTTGCGTTGGCAAAAGCTCTCCAGTTATTTTACTAGCCTGGACATTGATTGCTCTCCGTCTGTCCCGTCTTTTTTGCACCTGTAAGGGTTAACAGGTTGTTTGCAGTTACAGAGCACAATGTGAATGAAAAAGGTTCCTCTGGAAGCTTTCTTAATGCTAATTTTTTATCATGCATGATGCATTTCACAAGTTTGCCTTTACCAAGTGTAGTTTGGTTTTGAAATGATTTCTGCTTAATCGTAACAAAAATCTTCATTTTCTGAAATTGATTTTCTTTGAATTCCATCACTTAGTTGTTAAAGGTCAAAGACACTAAATGACAGGGCCATAGGAACTCAGAGGGGTGTATTGGTATTTAAAAGGGGCTAATTAACTGACCCCCCCCCCCCATTGACAGACAAATTTAGCTCCACCTCAATCTGAAATTGCTTCCTGTACACCACAACAGCACTATAATGATTGATAGAAAACCTTTGGATTTTGCTGTACGAACCTTTTGGGTTGGCACCAAAAAATATCTTTGATTGGGTATTCCGAATCACTACTACAGATATTTTTCTTGTTTGTGTTTTAGAATTAACATGTCAGAAGATTTTACTGTTAGCATTGTCGTCAAAATTTAGCTGATGGATTATGTGGGTGCATGGTGGCCATATTCCCTTAATTAATATTATTCAGGTAGTTTCGGTAAGATTGCCAATTTGTTTGATTGCCATTTGCTGGTTGTGTTAGGAAGGGGCTTTAATATTGCTGCTATATTGAGTCGGGTGTCTGTAATGTGATCAGTGTGGACACACTTTTTGTGTTCTATATTACAACAATTAAAGTATGGCCTCAGAACTGATGACTCCTGTGACTGAATACAATGAAGCATAGAAATGGGAACTGATAAATTAATATAAAATTTTACTGAAATTCTACTGACCTATGTTCAGTAAGTTTTGTTTATTTTGATACCTAACCTTCAGTATTTATATAAACTTAAATTATTCTTAAACTGTTCTTGAATAATTCATAAACAATTTATGAAGTATGAACTTTTTTTTACAAGACTTTTAGTGATTCCCCTTCGAATGGAGTTCATGAAACATAATTTTTTCTTGAATTATTCTTGCGTATTTCATCAATAGTTCATATGAAATAAATAAATATTTGTCACTCGGGACAGTTGTATTAGCCAGGATAAACAAAATACTTATCTGCGAAAATCTTCATGGACATAGATGATGTCGTTAGTTCTGTCTTGTTATTGATTTTACTACTCATGGCGTAAGAAATACAAATTTCTTCACAGCTCCCTGTGCAAATCATATTATGTCCTTTTTAGAAGTACCAATTGAATAACGATCCAGTTTACATAGGCGTGAAAGAAATTGTTTATTTCTGGTTACATGCGCATGAAGATTTGGGTAGGTAGTGATTTTTTTGTCAGAAAAGTAAAATACCGAGAAAGTGAATGTACATTTCCTCTGGCCTAATAACAATTTATTGTCTCTAGGCCTGTCAGATAACCTGAAACAAACATTTTTTTCTTATGCCTAACATATGGTTGTAGTCCCTGCAAAATTTTCATGAACAATTCTTGATGTATGTTCAAGAAACATTCTTGAATCTTATTTCAAGAACAGTAAGAGGACAAATATTTTTAAAACATTCTTAAAATGTTCTTGAACAATTCAAGAATATTTCTTGAGCACAAGTAATTATAACTGCTCAGATTAATTTTTTTATCAATATATGTAGAGGACTCAGTAAGTAACAAACCAGGTTCAATTAATCTATAACTTAGTTGTAGGTGCTGCTTGCATAATACGTACCAGGGACACTTAAGTGTTCCTTAATTGTAATTCTGACATAATTTAAGTGATTGAATTGATGTATGTTTAATTAAATGTATCTATTTTAGTGCCATTTATGTTTCAAATACATTTTTTTGGATTTATTGAGGTGCAGTATATTCACATAATGGCTGGCTGTTGAGTATTCAAATCATGTCAAGCGCAGAATTTGATCAAAACTTTTACAATCCTTTCTTTCAGCTGAGTACTGGTCAGAATCCTGGAAGCTGTCATCGAGAGTAGTTTATGTAAGAACTTGCTCTACTATCGATGAAAAATTAATAAGTTTAAACCGTACTATTATAAAGAAATACAAATGTATGAACATCTTTTTTAAGTACTGAAATCTGCACGACAAACAAACAAATATATGGGTTAAAGACATGGTTACAAGTGTTTTATTTCTGTGGGATATTTTTGTTGTATAAATGTGGGAAATAAATGAAAATAGTTTCAAGATGTTACTTCCTGACTTACATCCTAGTTAAGGATTACAGATCTAAATACAAACATTCATGTCTATAACCATTAAACTCATGTTTATTTTATTTGAATATGTATAATGAATCATTAATAAATCATTCAACACAAGGTTTTCCTGAATTGCATAATTTGGAATTTTTACAAGTACAATTTAATCATAGAAAAGGGAGAGTACTTGATTGTTAAATTACCTCCCTTTATGAAATATTCACATTCCCTCTGTAATTTTTGTAAGAAAAAATAAGCTTTTATTTTACGAGACCCCTCCGAGGGCAGAGCATCTAAACCGACAATTCTAATTGGTAGATGCTGTCAGTGATAGCGGACAGTTATAATTCTTGTCAGTCTAAATTTAGTAACTATCTATCCAGAACGCATTTAATGTGCCTCAACATTGAAACTTACCACCCGTTTTGTCTCACTAATAAAACGAAAAATTAGCATTTTCACGTGATCAAAAATGATTAATGTAAGAAAACAAAAGACTTAGAGAAAATGTAAATATAAGGATTGAATCCTATTTTTCAGGTGTTTATGCAGGATAAAAGCCCGAAAAATAAGAAACAATCCTGAAATGAAGTCAAACATAACTGAGCCGGGACCAATAATTCAAAATGTTGTATGGTTGAAAGTTAATACTTTATCAATTATGTTTGAATGTCACAATAATCAGGTACCTCTAACTTCTGTTATCCTTAGGTTAAAAGCATGCTGTGCCTTCACGACAAGATGATTGTTACATGCTCTTTGTGTAAAGTATTTTGCAGGCTTTTTTCCCTGAGTGAAATTGCGTGCGTTCATCACCGAACACATTTTTAATTAATGTCGACAAGTTTCTAATCGAAAAAAGCATGTTGTGGTTTCAATGTAAATAATTGAAAACAATGTCTTGGTGGCGTGTTCTTCTTGCATTCATTGTTTCCGTGATTGTTTTTACTTGCTTCAATAATCACTGGGATGAATGCATATCTGATTGCATTAATTAAGTGACACGCTTGTGAATTTGTAAGTGTACCAACTTAAGCAAATTGTTGAAGCAGATTGTGTAATATTTATCAATGCATGTAGTTACTTCCTGTGTATGTCATATTACCATATTTAATAACTGTCAAAAGTAGTGTGCATTTATTGATGGATTGAACTGGTGAAGTTAAAAAGTTAATTTAGTGATTTTTGATAAAATTTGTTTTGTGTTTTAACAAGTGGAAGTATGATGATGTTTTTTTTACTTACAAAATATATGTTCATTGTTTAATGATTTTGGAATGTGAGTTAGTCATGTAGGTATAACAATTATATAGAAAGGAAGGATTATGCCAGAACTGTGGGTTTTATAATTCTTTGATATTTTGCTGTAATGTTTTTGAGTGGTTGGGAATATATCAAGGAGTTCCTGAGTCCATTAGCTAGTTGTTACCGTAATTAATGACTTCAATTTATATAGGTCGCACCTGTTTATAAGGAATTGTTGTTTTGAATACTTCATGAACTGTTCATGAAGTCACAATAACTATTTGAAAGGAAATCTGTTGAATTTATAGATGTCGGTCATATTGTCAATATACCTGTCTTTCTAAAAGTTCAGCTATAAGGGCATGCACTACGTATTCTGACCCCAGGGAATGTGATAAAATTAAGATATTGTACATAATCTGACAACTTTCATATTTTGTGGCATTAATTAATAATGTTCCCCAAAAAGTTACTAATAGATGTATGTATTATGCCAAAACATTTTTTACGATTAAATATCAACACATAGTTTCTAATTTCACTATCCAGTAAAGAGTAAACACATAAAAGAATACATGTTTATATTATTTATTTACGCCACTAAATTTCGTTTGTTTAAAACTAATGAATTGCTGACTGCATAATTTTTGGTGAATAATTTGCGAAATTACTGAAAACTTTTCAGCCGTGTGAAATTTAAGTGTTGCGTCTAAAGTATGCCATAATGGTATTCAACATAGCTGTTTAAATTACTACTGAGTGACAGTAATTAACTGCCTTAGGGATGTTTTGTTACTTTAATAATCATAGTCTCTGCATACATAGTAAATTAATACATAGGAAAATGTGACTGTCATTAAATATGTAAGTGTGTTAGTTGGTATGTCATTGTTAATGAAATGTTGACATGATTAGTTTGAACATGAGCCGCTGTATTCATGATTGGATTTAACTGTTTGTTGTGTTAAATGTTTACTGAAGAATTTTAATTTGTTGTAAGCGCACATACATTAACTTGATATTAAATATAGGGAAGTTCCGCATTGATTCGATCAGTTACCAGTAGTCTATATTGATCAATTTAAAGTGAACATTTATGATGTCTGTTTTGAAGCGAATAAGATTACCAGTATATATTATACTAGCTATGTCAGATTCTGTATAATGATGAAATATTAGTAAGTGATGGATCTTTGGAAAGTTAATGTTTAATAATTATATCATCTTAATATCTACAACAACAGACTTGAGGATGGATTCATTTTATATAGTGTTGTTATTATGATATTTTGTCAGTGTTTGTTGAATATATTGTCCTGTGTGATATTAATGATCCATGTTTCAATGCTGCAGAATAAGGATTGAGACATTTTAATTCCAGGCAAGTTACGAATTGTGATTTTGGTTGGATGGTGCCTGGGCTGAAATATTTATTGATAGATTTCAAAACTTAATGTCATTGTGAACTTAGTGAAATGGATTAGCTGTTACTGAGAAGTTTCATTATGTTAATGTTGTTAATAATTTGACTGTTCAAAGAATATGGAGACCTATTGCAGTCATCTTTGTGTCGGTGTCAACATTGGCATTGCATAATATTATGGTCAAAGTTTTACATGCATTTAAGTTTCTTATATCATGCACATATCTCAGTAACCACTTACGGTGTTGACTTGAAACTTCATGTAAGTGTTTAGGGGAATCAGACACACAAGTTAGATAAATCTTTGTTAGATTTTGGCCAAATTTTGGACTATTTTGGACTTAGAAATTTTGGTTAAAGTTTTTACGAGCAAGTTACTATCATTTATATATCTCAATAACCACTAACGGCATTGACTTGAAACTTCATGTAACACCTGAGCGTACTTAACCACTGGCTGCAGTGCCCTACATTTAACTACCCAGTAAAGTCATTTCATCATTATGTTGATAAGCTATTGATCTTCTTTGTTGATATCATTTGGTTGATTCATTTTACAAGGCATATTAATGATTTACAGGGTGGTGTTAGAATCAAGCCTTTTGTGGGAAAAATTTGCTGAGAAGTTGTTTTAATAAATCATATTTTTATTGATGTGTTTGCATGCGTTCAGACAATGCATGATTAATGAGCTTTCCTTTCTAAATTATGATTTTCCAATTTATTACAAATGTGCAATATTTTAGCAGAACATGCTGCCTGAAACATCCTGGTTATAGATTTATACCCATAATGTCCAAAATCATGTTATCTTCAATTTCATCTCAAAAGATTTTGGGAACCTTAATTTATTTCAGCTTTTATAGGTTTCTATTGTAGAATATAAATTACCTTGAGATTTTTTCAGAAACAAATACCATCCTAGATGGTCAGAGATAAAAGGTCAACATACATATAACTGGACTTACATAAATGTTTAATGTCAACAAAACATAAATGTTTAATGTCAACAAAACAACCTATCTTAACCTACCTACGTAATGTTAGAAGTTTTGATTACATAACAAAGGCCATGCAGTTTTCTAATGTCAAATAATTGACGTATTTCTAAAAACTGTGTGTGCTTGAAAAACATGACTTTTTTGTGTAGGTTAGCTGTTAGTTCTTGGTAAATGACCATATTAAGCCCTTAGGTGTGTTTTACTGATAAAACTCCTTACTGTAGTATACACATCAGTATGACCATCTTTATGACAATGAGATTAAACAGCTACGAGTGGGAGTTTACCCCTTAAAATAGAATTAATGAAAACGTGAATTTTTCTTGTCTTGAACTATTCTTGCATACTTCATGAATAGTTCATAAAGTGTAAATAACTAATGAATGAACATGGTACTATCGGAGTATTCACTCATTTGATGATCTAATATTTTCTTGTAATCAACAGTTTAGTCTAAAAAATATTTCAACCATGTTATATTAATCTAAGAATTGACGTCCCCAGAGTTAGTGATATTACTCTACTTAATACATTTGTATTTTATGTTAGTTACATAATATGTAACAACTTGCTTTTTTGTATGCTGTTTGCTGCCTGTTTGTACGTCTTGGTGCCGAGTATCTGTTTATTGGAGTCTTTGCTTCATCTGATCAAGTTTGTTATTAGGTCTCCAATGCATTGCATGGAATTTTCAATAGAATTCTTCCAAATTGTAGCTGAATGTCCGTTCGATATTGGATTAAACTTCTATCATTATTTCTTTTTGTCTGATGGTTTGATTTTAAATGTTCACATCAGAGAGTTTACTGTTATTGTATTGATAATTTACTAATTTCACATCTAGTTATTTGAATGGAATGGAAGAAGGAAAAACAATGCTTGGACTGATTGGTGTTATAGGATAATTCAGTATAAGTATATTATATTTATGACAAGCAGTAACTATGGACGGTCATCCAAAATCAGTGAAAAAACCATTGTCATCTGCTTCTGAGATTATGAACAGACATGAAAAAAAGCGGAAAAAGTGGTATCGGAATTTGTTACATGGACACGGACAGGATAAGACAGGTCATAAAAAATTGAATGCATTAGATGTGGCTAGCTATCAGGATGACCGTCATAAAAGTGTCAGTCGATCTCTAGAAGATGTAGGTCACTTAAGTTTGTCATTAGTCGGGATTCCGGAACGGTCATCCTCAACTTCAAGTCTTTTAAACGATGACGACTCCTTATCAACAGCTAGTATTTCTAGCAGTGAAAGTGACACTGCAGAATTTTACCTCACCTCTAGCAGTCAGCGTTCGCCTAAATTTAGATTTCACGGAAGTTACTCATCAGCTTCTTCTGACAATGAGGTTATGTCTGAAAATGACCTGTTTGCAGATAGTCGAACTGATTTCAGTGAATCGTATGACAGTGAAAATAAAGACAATTTTATTGAACAATCTAGCAACTCTGGATTTACAAATAGTATATGCAGTTATCTGCCTTTCGGTGTAGGAAATGCTTCTAGGAGCTCATTGGATTCTCTTGCCTCACAATCTGAGGAAAAGAAGACATTAGTGCATATACTTTATGAATCAGATCCGGTGAGTTACCTACCCTTGTTTTTATACACACATACTATTTGTATTGGATATGCAGAATTATCTCCCCTGTTGTGAAGTACTGTGTCTTATGAAGGTCCTATTTAAGAAACAGCATTTGTCTTCATGCTCTGCCTCATGCAGCTGAAAACACATTTTCTCCATTTGATATAAAGCCCCCCTAAGATTAACAATAAACTAGATAGATATTTTGTTTGCAGGTTATAATGTTATTGTTATTCAATATCCTTGATATCAGCATTGCAAAGATGATTTCCTGTCATTTGTCATATAAATACTTCAATTACTACTATGAACTTCATGAACAATTAACAATACATGTACAGTTATTTATACCAATAGAAAATAGGGGTGGATGGGCAGTATTGCACCGAAATATCAATGCATTGCGATCCCGAGTGTCCCGATAGTATGGATCGATAATAAAAGTCTCGATCCAATAATTATCGCCGATAGTTAGCTCAATTATCAATAAAGTTATGATGCTCTCCTTCATGCTTGACTGTGTATTCTAGTCATTTACTCATGACATTAATCTATATTTTCAGTGTTTTATTGCCATGGAAGGCAAGAAATGAAAAGCATACAATGCAGTATTTAAACAGACTTTTATTAATCCATTTCTGTCCATTAATTCATTATAAATCGTTTCCACAAACATTTTAGTTTGTTTTTACAGCAAAGTTATATCTTACACTGTGCAAATTTACATTTTCAAGTTAATCTCTGTGGTTTTCAAACTGTTAGCAATAGCAATAGTATTGCAATAGTCAAAACTGGACCCAATAGTCACCCCTAATAGAAAATTTTCATGTAAGATAAAAAATGCATGATTACAGGAATACAATAATAGTCATGTACTTTAATATTACATTGGCATTATGATAAGATCATTGATAATCAATTTCACATGTGATATGTCCATGGTGTCATGTTAATTGATGATTAATTGATAAAAGTGTTACTTTCCTCTAGATAACACTGCCATGATACATTTATGATGTAACTCTATCAAATATTTATAGACTCTTGCAGACAATGATGAGTATTTATTAGTAGTTCTGTATTATTGCAAAATGTTAATTAATGCTTTTCATGTCTATTTAGGTAATAATGAACAAAACACTTTCATTAATGGGAAATAAACAATGTAAGTGATGGGTGCTTCATGTTAGACATATATCATCAACAGCAGCAACAATTTGCAAGAATAGTATCATCTTGTCAACAGCAGTAAAACATTTCCTACAACAACAACACAATCATCATTTTCAAAATATCAGTATAACAACTTACTAATTTACCGTCATCGACAACAGAAACATCAATGCCATCTTCATCAACACCATCATCATGATCTTCTATAACAAGAACAACAGAACCAACAACACTAACGACATTGTCATCATCAAGAACATTAACAACAATATTCCATAAAATTTAATATTTGGGACAATATGTACTGTATGAATTTTTGGAAAAGCTTTCCATATAGCCCTCACTCTCTGAGTGTGCACTTATTTTTATGTGGACCAAAGTGCTACATTTTTCTATGTAGGCCATGCAACTGTTAAACTAGTTCCCATTCAATGTTGCAGTAAAAGTCTATGTAAGTTCAGTTGTCATGAGTTCTTTCAGTACTTTGATTTTCTAAGGTAAAGCAACATGATTGGATCAATTTTTTTGGTGGACAAAATTTGAGGGTTCTGCGCAACACGGACATAACTTGCTCTTATTTCAATATGAGCTACGACACTGTTGTGTTGAGCCCTCGAAATGAACTAAAATAGATGAATGAAACAATTCTCATTGCGCACCTGTTGCTGAGATTTGAAGATGTTTTAAATCTCTTTCATACAACACATCAAATTTATACCTTCATTTTAGTTACCTCATTTATACAATAAGCAGCTGATGTCTTCTGAAGAAAAAATAATTTTTCAATAATTCATAGTGTTGTATTTAAGTTTGAATCAGAACCATAAATATCTGACAATTCTATTAATATTGAATACACTTGTATTGAATGGTAAGTTTTCTGTATTCATTAAGTGTCTGGTATGGAGGAAATTGGATATTTTTGTTAGATACGTTGTATTTTTAGAGAACAATTTCTTTGCAATTATTCAAAATCCATGTGACAATATACTGCTGAATGATGCACGCTTAGCTGAATTTCTGCCTAATTTATCCTGGTGCCTCAGGTTACCTGGTAGACTTTTAGTATATTCACCCAACATTCACTTTGAATACTCAACTTCTTTGTTTAGATTGATTATATTCACTATATAACAAATGATATAACTGTATTATACAGATTTGATAAAACATCATGCTCACATGATTAAAACTGATGATTTTGCTTCAAACGGATTCTGAATATTATTTCTGGTGCTTAAATATTTACTTAGTGAGTCTGTACTGTATGTGTCAAGTAGTAAAACATTGGGACATATTTAGTATTTTTTCTATGAACCCATGTTTTTGGCTCTTGAACCACAATATGAATTGATTAGGGCAAAGAATTTGAAAGCAAGCAAGCATGGATTTTGTATGCAGTGAAGCACTATTAAAAAGATCATTAGAGAAGGAATGTAACTACCCTGTACTCATGCACCCATCTTTCTGGGGGCGGCCCGGAAATGACCATAGGTGTTGAATGAGCCATTAACAGATACTGAAACACTCCAACTTTCCACTCCACCGTAGCCAAGAAACAATCAAGAAACAACATGCACAGCTCTTTAATTGTTTCCATTTTCTCTTTTCAGGAATCTCAGTCAAGTGCAATATCAAATCGTCATGTCCTTATGCAACACCCATTCTATGAGCTGGAGGTCTGGCTTCAGGAAGGCCGGGATCTTGTTATTAGAGATAGTTGTGGTAAGTTGTACATTAACTAAACCACATGATTGTAGTCTTTAATCATGAGGTTCATTGTTTTGATGATTGATTCCACAAGGTCTAGAACAATGGCAGCACCCACAACCTCGAAGGTTAAGTGGTTTCATCGAAAGTTTACACGGTTTGACTTTTTCATATAACCCATGTTCCAGTCAAAATTTCTGAATCCATCTGTACCAAAGTAATAATGTTAAAAATGGTGTTAAATCCTTTAAAATAAATAAATTCATTTATTTAAAGATGTTTAAATGTACTGACTTCAGTTGAAGGTTTAAGAAATCATCTATAGCCTACAATGTAGCTATAATGTTCTTTGATCCTCATTTTGTATTTTAATCATTTCGAAATACAAACAAAGCAATCATGTTTGCTTAATGTCAGAGGATCATCTTGTACACTGTCAATATTAGTTGTTGTTGTTTTTAGCTCACATGTCACAAAGTGACAAAGTGAGCTATTAGGATCACTCTCCGTCCGGCGTCCAACTTTATGTTGTGACCACACTAGGGGCAACATTTTTGGCTCAATTTTAGCAAAACTGGGTCAGAACGTTAATATCAACAAAATCTCGGACGAGTTCAATATTGGGCCATTTTGGGTCAAAAACTAGGTCACCAGGGCCAAATAACGGAAAACCTTGTGAACACTTTAGAAATCACTGTTTTGAATTTATCTTCATGAAACTTTGTCAGAATGTTTATTTTAATAATATGTAGGTCAAGTTTGAAAATGGGTAATTTCTGTAGTAAAATTAGGTCACTAGGGCAAATTGATGGAAAACCTTGTGAACACTCTAGAAGTCACTGTTTTGATTGGATGATCATGAAACCTTGTCAGAATGTTTGTCTTCATAATATCTTGGACGAGTTCGAACATGGGTCATCTTGGGTCAAAAACTAGGTCACCAGGTCAAATCTTAGGAAAACTTTGTTAACACTGTAGATGTCACAGTTTTAATTGGATCTTCACCAAACCTTGTCAAAATGTTTGCCTCAATGATATGTGGGTCAAGGATGAACATGGGTCATCCGGGTTCAAAAACTGGGTCACAAGGTCAAATCTTAGGTAAAAATCTTGTAAAAGCTCTAAATGTCATGGTTTTGATTGGATCTTGGCCAAACCTTGTCAGATTGTTTGTCTTAATGATATTAAGGACAAGTTCAAATATGGTCCACCTAGGGTCAAAAACCAGGTCACAAGGTCAAATCTTAGGAAAACCTTATTAACACTGTAGATGTCAAATTTTGATCGTATCTTCACCAAACCTAGTCAGACTGTTTGTCTTCATGATATGTAAGACAAATTCGAACATAGGTCGTCTGGGGTCAAAAACTAGGTCACCGGTTCAAAACAATGTTTTAATGAGTGAACAGTGATTGTCATGTGAGCGATATAGGGCCATATTGGCCCTCTTGTTTAAAAACTAATCAAACCTTGAATTATTGTGATTTCTTTACTGATTGGTTTTTTGGAGATCAAACTTTAAATTCAACAAAAACATCTTCTGTAATGCTGCCAATCCTGAGAGACTTGCTGGATTAATCTTTTGAGACACATAAATATAAATCTTTTATGCCTCTGAAATATGGAATTAGATTTACTGAGATCATCATATAATATCACATTTCAAAAAGGGCGTTATTAAAAGTTGTCGTCTAATGCTGTACCATAGTAAACAATACTTTTCAAGGGCTGTCATTTTTTAATAACACCCTCTCAGAAATGAGATACAGGGTTTTACACTGCATGTCTTCAAAGTTTTGAGGTCCTTGGGACTCAGTTGTGACTTTAATGGGGTCCTGTCATGAATTTCAGGGGTTCCTATGTCAATATGTGTTAGTTCATAACATTTTTCTAATATTGGCAAAAGTTTTTCTTACCATAAAAACAACCATTGATATGCTTTCAGTGTACTGTGAATAGTATTACATAATTAAAGAAAATAGGTTGTCAAATTTTACACAGTGATCTCCCTTATTTTTTAAACTGCGAGTATATTTTAAGAAAAATCTGTGTTTTGTTTGATAGGAATAGAATTGTAACATACATAGGATGTATGCAACATCAAAATACATAAAGTCTTAAATGTGTTAGCAGCCAACACCGAATAAAGGCCACCCTATGAATAAAGGCCATTCTTTGCAAAATGGTCAAATGAACAAAATGACCTTTGAAAAAAGACCACTTGTCAATCAAGGCTACATAATATCTATCCCAAGTGTGGCCTTTGTTCACAGGTTAGACTGTAATTTTGAATAATTGATTTTGAATATTGAGTAGTGGTAACACTTCTGCATGATCGAGATTCCAGACCAGTACTAAAAATACTATGGGTTCAACAAAGACTTCTGGCTTTTGAAAAGCAAATCTATCTATTGTAATGTTATACACAAAGCAAGACTAAACAAATAAAACCAGCTTTTTCAAGACTGAAAAAATGTTTCTGTCTTTTATTTAGTGTAAGATTTTCAATTTATTTCTTCTTTGGACCTGTCTAATTAATTCTCATACCATAGAGGAATTCCATTTAATCTTTGTAAAATCTGTATTCTTCTCCGGATTGAAACTTGAGCCGACTTATCACACAAATCAGAACATTTTGCCAACTTTTGCTGGCTTTAAATTATTGGACATTGGAATGTTTGCCAAGAAATTCTACTCTAGGAAGACAATGTCACTAGCTTATTCTATCAGTTATTGTAATTTTCATCCAAAGTCACAATTGTAATAATCAGTCTGAGAATTTCAAGAAGACTATATTACTGTGTTTGTCAGTAGTACTTAAAAAAAGCATTTAGCTTCTAGACAGTAGCCTGGAGAACCTGTCTCCTAGGTAACTGGAATGTCCTTTCTTACATCAACAAGCCTGCAATTTACATAAACAGAGAATTTATCTTTCAAACAACCATATCCTCCAGTGAACTACATTTCTATCAACACTCCAGAATTATCTCTTTGTTGTGCTGTTTCTTGAAAACACAATTATTGTAGGGGCACTTAGTAACATTAACTTTAAAATCTATTTGTCCCATCGGAGACAAATTTAAAATATTAAACAGGGTAATACTATAATGCTCTTCCATAATAAAAATAATGTAGTTTGGGTCCTATTTTGCAAATTTATCCTACCTTTTGGAATACATTCACTTGTTTTATCAAGCAACACCATCGGTGTGATTCTTCCTCCTTTCAGCTGATTTACTCTTTTTTTGTCTTAAAATCTTTGAAACAAAAGGGTCCAGATTCACTGACCTACTCAAAAATGATGTTTTTGCTAGCATGAAGGGGTGGGGTTAGGGTATTTCAGCCTTTTTGCTCTTGGAGCAGTCACACCCCTGAACACAGATGTACAGTACAACCTCTCCAAATTGTCCCTCTCTTGAGCAACAACCTCCTTTTAACAACAGCATATTTGTTTTCCTCTGCACAATTTTACTACTAGTTTAACCTCTCTAGAGCAACAACCTCTCTACAGCTACATCATTTGCTTCTTCCAAAGGGTAAATGCTTTGGAGAGGTTGCACTGTATATATAATTTGCCCTGAACTCAAACTTGGTTGCCAAAACCCATAGAGCCCTGTGTTGTTGCTGAACCCTTTTTGTGCTGAGAGCTAACTTCATCTTTATCATGCTTTTTATGATCTGCCAATCTTCATATCTCTTAAAGACTTTTGCACCAAAATTACTCTATATGATCCACATGAGAGCTTTTTTTCTCTTGGAATTAAGTCCTGGTGGTGTCATATTGAGAAACTTTATTGATTATGACGATAATATGTTGTCATGTAATTACTACTTGGTTAAGATGACATTATTACACGACAATTACTTCACACTTGTGCTAGCTAGCGTTATGCTAATAATAAATGACTTCATTACCTTAGTGCTGTTATGTTGCCTTCAAGAACCTGTTCCCCTAAAGTAATATTTTCTAATGGACATACAATTTACTTGGTATGTTGGCAAAAAAAACAAAAAAGACGGGGAAAGTTTGATAATTGAATGACATGTTCTCTGTTCTCTATTATTTGGTTAAAATTTGTTGATAGATTTAATCATTGATAAGCTACAATAAGTGGAATCAATATTACTTTCAGTACTTTGATTAGCATATTTGTTTTTACGATCATTCCCGTTGATTAAAGGTAATACTTTGCAGGACCAGGCGATTTTGTGAGGTCTCAGATACCTGAGATATGGCCTCATGGAACAGTAATGTGATATAGATATCAATAAGTCATTAATCAAGGTCCATGTATATACTGTCTTGATTCTGTAAATATTTGCAACATTTGGCTGATTAATTTGGTAGCTGTGTGATGACTTTGGAGTAAGAATATTTGATTTGATTTGTGCCATTATCATGTTCCATCAGTACTTTGATAAGCATTTCTAGCTCTGACTGATTAGACATCAGACATATATTGGACTAGTTCAAAGACAGCTTGTATAAAAAAATTATCTAACTCAAAAACAAGATATCTCTGTCCTTTAAAAATTTTGGTTTGCAATTTGGCAATTTTCAGCCATTCACAACAAATAATTTTCCCCCATTTTTAATCCTTTTCTTTTTTCTTTTTCATTACAAACATAATTAATCTGTTAACCAAAACATTTACCTACCCATTGTTAAAGTTTCGGACACATAACCACAAACAAACATTTTACCCCTGTCCATCTGTGATTTTTCTTTTTTCTTTTTCATTACAAACATAATTAATCTGTTAACCAAAACATTTACCTACCGATTGTTAAAGTTTCGGACACATAACCACAAACAAACATTTTACCCCTGTCCATCTGTGATGCATCTGTCCATTAAAGATTTGTTTTCTGAGCAATAACTCAAGAAATACTTCATGGATTGGCTTCATATTTTATTTACATGAAGTTGTATAATAATATTAGGTATACAGGTCAAGATCGATTTCCATTAAAATCCAACCATAATAACAGGAGTTACAGCCCCTTTTTGACTTACTTTTCAGTGGGGGCATTGACATATCATTTGGACACATTACGAATGAATTATCACTTTTTCTCTTTGAATTATTTCAGGTACCAGCGATCCCTATGTGAAATTCAAACTTGGTAATAAAACGTTATTTAGAAGCAGAACTGTTCAGAAAAATTTAAATCCAAAGTGGGACGAAAGATTTGCTTTATCCATAGAAGATGTCCTACGTCCAATCCACATCAGTGTGTTTGATTATGATCGTGGTATATTCGATGATTCAATGGGAGCTGTTGAAATGAATCTAGATAATCTAAAACAAAAAGAGTAAGTTTATAAAGTTTTCAATGTTTAATTGCAGGTTTTTGATTTCGGGCTGAAATTTTGCCCCATTCCCCTGTCTGAAGTGCATAATATATTTTTCTCCTGAATTACACAATATTCCCCTTCTGTAGATATTTTTAAAAACTTTTTTAATAATAATGGACATCTGAAGGATAATGTTTGTTGTAACCATCAAGGTTATAACCTATTGATGATCTAATTTTGGGAGGAAATGTATTGTATTACATTGCCATGTTATTGTTCAGCTTTCTATCATCAAGATGCAAATTTTCCCCTTTCTAAGGGCCCCTGTGACCACCTTTCCTTTCTGAGTCAATTTCAACTTGTACAAAGGGATTGGTTGAACCCTGTATACATTGTAGGTTGGGGTGAAGGTTCTTGATTCAGATGAAATGGGTTTGAATTTGGATAATTAAGTGACATCTTTCATTTATATTTAAATCTAATTGTTTTGTCCATTCGGTATATACCTCAGTATTTCATTTTTGAACTGGGTCTAGATTTTCTTCTAGATGACTTGATTTTTCCTCCTGGAGAGTTATTGATTGTATACCACCTCACTCATAATTTTAGAGTCCTTTCATGTGATATTCATTAAATACTATCTATTATCAGGTAGGTTTGTCATCAATTATAATAATATATTCGAATGGTTTCCTGGTAACCAGTTGATGTATCATACAATTTTAGTAACAAATTAAAACACTGCATTGTGTAGGAGCTTAAAGAAATGGGCTGTTTTGAAGAAATTGGTTGGGTATAACTTACTGCTAACTTTGAATTGTAAATTGTTTTGCAGCTTATGTTTATGTTATGATAGAGACTTGAATGATATGTTCGACTTTAGAGATATTGCAGAGCATTTAGTTAACATTTAATTTTGCTTTAATAAAGCTTTAATCAAACAATGACATCTAAACATTGTTGTAACTTTTTTTTCCTGATTTACACCTACTGTACAATTTTAATTTTGCTACAGTAAGTATTTGATATTATCATTAAAACTCTCTTGTTTTTCATTTATTTAAAAGCCCTTCAAAAGATTGGCAAGCTGCCATATAATTGACATGTTCTGAAAAAGGTCTTGGTTGCAATATAGCCACATGTGGTCAGTATCTTCTGTTTGTGATTGTAGCTTAATTGTCTTCAGCTGCATCTGTAAGGATTGCATAATTATTAATATCATTGATTTATGCTCCTGTATCTTCAAATAATAGGATTTCATTTGAGTGTGCTTCTGAAGATAATTTCCTTTGGGAGAGGGAAATATTAGATTGTCATAGAAACTATACAAGTTACTGCAGTATGTTATGCTGATTATGTCTTTCGAATCTTGGAACATTTTCAAAAATATTGTATTCATGTTAAATATTTATTTTTTATGATGCTGTTAAATTTTATTGGTTTCTTTATATTGTCAATTTCAGCTATAACATATTTCCAATCCTAGTTTAGCTGCGCATTCAACCCATTGTATCTCTTTTGCCTACTGTCAATTGTTTCACAGCTAGTTGTTTTCCCTATTGTATCTGAGCTACAACCATTGATGCCCATTCTCTCCCAGGTGCTTGTATTTTTTCCCATTGTTTCAAAACTATTCCCCCTCCTCTCCAAGGTGCTTGTATTTTCCCATTGCGTCTAAGCTATTTCCTATTGCCTCTTCTTTTTGAGGTGCTTATATGTTCCCACTGTTTCTGAGTTATTGCTTATTACCTCTTCTCTCCAAGAGAGCTTCTTTCTATTGGCTATTCACTCTCAGGTGCATATATTTTCCATTGTTTCCAAAGCTATTGCCCATTCACGCTCTGGTACATTTAGTTTCCAATTGTATCTAAGCTTCTGCCTGTTGCACATCCTCTTTCAGGTGCATGTAGTTTTCCATTGCACCGAAGCTATTATTCTCTCTCAGGTGCATATGTTTTTCCATTGTTTCTGAAGGTATTGCCCATTCATTCTCAGGTGCATATATTTTTCCATTACTATACCTCCTTCCGAATAAGTTGGGAGGTTGGTCATCACTTGTAGATGATCCCTATGTATTTTAATGTTAGTAGGTTAAAGGTCAAGGTCTTACTATTCAGTTGGCCTTTAGGGGGCATCTATGTTTCATAAACACTTCTTGTTTCTAAAGCTGTTGCCCATTCACTCTCCAATGCATTTTGTTTCTCATTATATCTAAGCTATAATGCCTAGGAGCTTCTTTCTCAGGTGCTTGTATTGTCCCAATTGCCCTGTCTCCCTCAGGTGCTGGTATTTTTAGCTCACCAGAGCACAAAGTGCTCATAGTGAGCTATTGTGATCGCATGATGTCCCTCGTCCGTGCGTGCGTCAACAATTGCTTTAAACAACATCTTCTTCTTAACCAGTTGGCCAATTTCAACGAAACTTTACATGGATGTTCCTTGCATGAAGTTCTACCAAAGTTGTTAAAGATATTTAATTAATTAATTTTTAATTAATTAAAAAACTCTGGTTGCCATGGCAACCAATAGGAAAAACTTAAAAAATCTTCTTGTCCAAAACCACACGGCCTAGAGCTTAGATATTTAGTGAATAGCATTGTCTAGTGGACCTCTACCAATTTGTTCAAATTATTGCCCTAGGGTCAAAATTGGCCCCGCCCCAGGGGACACTTTATTCATTATAGGCTTGAATAGGAAAATTTAAAAAATCTTCTGGCCGAAACCACAATGCCTAGAGCCTAGATATTTTGTATGTAGCACTATCTAGTGGACCTGTAACAAGTTTGTTCAAATTATTACCATGGGGTCAAAATTGACCCTGCCCTCTGGTCACTTAATTTTACAAAGGCTCATGACAATTTTCTCTAAGTCTTTATCTGGTCAGCGATATAAGGCCATCATGAACCCTCTTGTTTTAAGTGTATCTGAAGCTACTTCATTTTGTCCATTCTCAGATGCATGTATTTATTATTGCTTCAGCATGTTGCTTTTAACCATTGTTTTGCTACAATTGTTCTATGTTATTACGCTATGATATCTATACATAATTTGTAGCCTTATGAAGTCATAAGGCTTTAACATGTCTTTCCTTTCTGTTATGTTCAATTCAGTTATTCATTTATAAAATTTTGTGTCTTTACAGACCCACAGATCTAAAACTTCATCTCTCAGAGAAGGGGAAAACAGACTACATGGGATACTTGTTGTTACAAGTCACATTATTACCTAAGTCACAAGAGGATAGAGAGCAGGTTTGTATTGTGTGTGATTTCTTTTTGGGTGGTTTTAGAATTACGTGATGTATATCTGGGTAGAACCACTGACCTATAAGCTGCATTGACAGCTTCCTTGTGTGTCAATATGTTCTGGTCCCAGGTTGGATACAAACTCACAGTGATAAGGGGGCTTGTGCTTACTCTAAGTCAGAGACTTTAACCTCTACGGCCTTTTGATGTTTTTGTAAATTTCCATGAAGCAAGTATATATGCAACCCATGGCTTGGTTAAAGAGCCAATTAACTGCTTTAAATCCAGTTTACCATCTGTTGGAGTGTAGAATCCATTTCATTTCCAGAATTCAAGTTTTCTCCTGGGCAAAATCAATTCCTGACTTCCAATGCAGTAGTAATGAAGGAAATTTTGTTAACCTATGCATTGATAATTGACAGGAATTTGTTTGTGCAGAATTTTCTTTTGGATGTTCAAATGATATAGCATTGTGAAAATATATATGTCCCATCTTTAATAAGCATCTTTTTCTAACTTGGCTCTGCTACTTCATTTTCTTCAGATAGTTGATAGTGTTTGTTATGTCATTTGTATTCATCAGGTTCGGTAATACCAGCCTGTACTTGTTATGTCCCTCCAGGGTGTACTTATGAACATACCAGCTTATTCAATTATTGTTGCTGTTACTTCTTCCATTCTTATTTTGGCAGTCTCCAGGACTCCCCTCAATCAATTTTTGTTATGGTTTATTGTTTAGGTTCAGACAAGTTTAGTATTGATTTGTTACCAGAATATTGAGAATTCATTGATGTCATATTGTCAATTCTGCTGTTGGATTTTCACCATGACTGTTATTTATTACACTTTTGATAACAATGCATTCAGCCATGCTGACAATGCATCACACCACTTTGTATAGTAATTCCCAATCACTGTATTTTGAATATGATTTAGTGGTATTGCTGTACCATCAGTGTGGCAATGTCATTGTAGGAATATATAATATACAGTCTAGCCTGTAAAGAAAGGTAAACTAATGGTCATGTTAGAGTTTTGGGGCAGTCATTATTCATTGGTTTATTATGTCTATAAAGATACAATTTTAACAAGTTTTTATGAAGGAAAATACTGGTTCTTAGATTGAGTTGGATGGTCATTCATTTGTACCTTTCTCATGGGATTTCGACCAAATTTTTTTCAGAATTTTTGCCACAAAGTATCCCAGCATATAATTCCCTGGTTCTGTGATTTGATTGCTTTTCGGAGGATTTTGGGAGGCCCTTTGTTTATTTTGTGTCCCAAATTTCTTCTATCATACTCCTCCTACATTTCGAGGGCTCAGCGCAACACTGACGTAACTTGTTCTTATTTCAATATGAGTTACGACACTGTTGCGTTGAACCCTCGATTTAGCAAAAGGATTTCGACCAAACGTTCAATGGATAAGTGTCTGGGGGAATGAAAACCTGGTTTTCTGAAATTCCTGTCAATTGTTAATGATGTTTTTGTTCACTTAAGTGGCTGATATTCATACATTGATCTGATAGATGTTACGTACAGTTAGTATAGGTTGTACAGTCTTACTTGTTTGTTTGTTGGTATCAGTAAGTTTGTCCACTTTATATCATAAGTAAATCTGATTTAAGAAATTGCAGATTTTGTATTCCCCGTATCGATAGATCAGGGGCATATTGGTTTTCGGCCTGTCCGTCTGTCTCCTTGTTTGTTTGTGCCAAAATTTAATCTTTCCTGTAAAATCAAAATGCTTTATAACGTTATGATGGTTCCTCATGGCAACCTCTACAGGACCTGTGCATGGTGTTTTAAAAAACACATCTTGTTTTGTATTGCAATTACATGATGTCTCAATTGGGTCTTATAATCGGCCAAAATGGATAGGATTTTCAGGAGTTGCAGCCTTAAGATGTCAAAGATAATAAAGTATGTCTGCTCTTTTAATGAAGTAATTTTTTGTCAATTTTCACCAAACTTAATTAAAATATCGATGGAGATAATATCTCTGCCCAAATCCATGGATTTGTTGAATAAATTCAGTCCTGCTGGAATTAATTTCTTGGATTTCAAGAATGTCAATAAATTATCACAGTACCTACTGCTTCTGCTTGTATAGATGTAATTACTGTGACAGTTGTCCATCCTTTGCCAACTTGACCATAGTGCTATAGAGACAATATAATGTACCCGGTTTGTCACAAGTACTTAGAGTGACGAGTTACTTCTGTTGATAACATCACCTTTTTGTTAATTGCCTCCTCACCATATGGATTGAGACAATGTTTAAAATTTGTACCAAACCTTGTGAATACCATTAGATGTTGCTCAATGTAAATACATGTAGCTATGGAAGTCAGGCTCATGGCTGGGTTTCAGGTTATAGAAATGGATCTCAGTTTAAATGTCTGCACAATTTCGATTGTGAATCAAACCCATGTTTTGCAAGAAAAATTGAGATGCTGGTTAGAGTGTATTGAAATCAATATCTTATCCAAAGTTAATTTGGCTGAATCTTCCTACTTTGTTCGCCTTATCATTTTGTCAATTTATCTGCTTTATTGTAGTATATTATTACAAAATATTTAAATCATAGTGTCTAGATCCTGATGGATATTGAATATATTGTATATCATTGTATTATTTGGATACTGAGCCAAGGTTTCCCGTTCCCTCACATTCTGTTAGTAACTTCCTAATCCATGGTGGGAGATGATTCACTGGCTTCAATATCTTCTTTCAAGTTTGAAACTTAGGAGAAAATGTATCTGTATGTAGACCTGTAAAAAAATGAACAATGTACTACAGAATACACAATAATGTTTAAACTGATTTTTTTCTTGAACAGTTGTATGATTGGTTGTTTTTCAAATGGTTGAGCTTAATTTGAAATTAACCAATAAAGATGCTGCTTTAGTCGATTGGTTCAGGTCAATTTAAAATTAACCAATCAGAAGACTGCTGTTTGGAACAGCCACCAATTAGACAGTTTTGTTTGGATAGAATTGTGTTTGTCAGATGATAAACAGATGCTTTCTTGAGTCACATTTAAGTGTATCAAATGACATTGAAAGCAGTTTAAAGAGATTTATATTCATATGAATTAACAATAGACATGTAGTGTCAATTTTGTTCCTGGGCTAAATCATGCTGCTGTAAAGGTTACTATGACAACAAAGATAGTGGTTTTATGCAAAATAATAGCAAAGGAGTTTCTGCCTCTTGAAATTGATCAGGTTCATTTTTAACTGTTTTTTGGAAAGCGTTTCACATGGAATTTCATGAAAGTTATTGAAAATTGAAATAATATCCAAGCTAGGTTGATGACTTTGTATGTGTGTGTGCAATACTACATGAATAGATAGCAATATTGAGATAGTGTATGTAAATACTTAACCATAAATATTCATTGCTTTGACAATTTCAAATTTAAGGATTGCTCCAAACTGTCATTTTCAACATCCAACCTGTAGGGGACTTACGTGTTGTGAGCAACATCAGTGCCTTGTTGATACAAATGTATACTATACTGGTTACTATAGAAATACTGTTTATCAACATGATGATTATGATAAATAGAAATGTTTACCTTTTCTTCAAGTGAAATCACGTTTACCATATTATGACTTTGTCTTCTTATTGTTTTCACAGTACTTTAAAAGAACAATCAAATTAACAGATAAAGAATCTCAAGCAAGAAAATTGAAGATGCAGATGTGGACAGGTGTGGTCACAATTGTCCTTGTTGAGGGTCGTGATCTTATACCTATGGATGACAATGGCCTTTCAGATCCTTATGTTAAATTTAAACTTGGCAATGAAAAATATAGAAGCAAGGTATTTGAAATGTTGCTATAATTTACTCTCCATTAAGACTTTTGTTAACGGGACTAAATAAATGTCTTTTTTGCATATACTACTTAAATATTTAATGAAATGTGTTTATAAACCTTTTCTTACATTCTAATAAAATCTAAGTACAGTAAATGTTGTACTTCTACAATTATGATTTTCACATTTCTTGTCCATTTATTTATCTTTTCTTGAATTTTACCTTTGACTTTGTGTCTTAATTAATTTGAACTGCTGTTTTATCTTGGTATCAATCACCAATATATTATATTAATCTTCCTTATACAGTAATACCTTGTTATCATATTGCATTACATGTTATGTTTGTGGATCGTAGTGCCATAAATTATAATTAACAAAGTCATCTTTGAGGCAATAAAATTGGTATCAATATACAGTACAGCCTCTCCAGAGTGGCCCTCTCTTGAGCAACATCGTCTTCTCAACAACAGCATGATTTTTTTCTCACTGCACAATTAAATTGTTAATCTAAACTCTCTGGAGTTACAACATCTTAAACAACATAATTTTGCTACTACTCTCAAAGAAATTTGCTTTGGAGAGGCTGCACTGTGTATTGAAACACATACTGGTTGGACAAAGTTGGAATAGAGTAGAACATGGTAAAAGAGCATATTTGGAGACCCAAATGATTACTTGTGCAGTAAAAACTGAACTTCCACCACCTTTTACATTAGTGACCTCTTCTGCAACTGCTCTGAATTCCTCCCAAGAGTTTATATTGACGTGATCATGACCCACCTGTCAAACATGGTCAACAACCCTTAGATTCTGCCTATGTCATAGTTGCTATGTAGACCGCTGTGTAGTGTATTGTCCTTAGTGTGCCATTTTTGTGTCACCTGAACAAAAGAATGTCGGCAAACACTGAAGGCTGTGAATGAAATTGTTGAGAAAGGAGTTTCGTGTTGAAAATTAGCCGATGAAGTGGAAGTAGGAAAAACTCAAATTCAGTCAATCTGTGAAAAAGAAATTGTAATTGAGTGGATATATGAAGTCCCTAAATATGTGGATTAGATTTGAAAGAAGGCATGTTACAATGTCTGAATGTAGTGGTTATTATTTCTATTTCCTGTTTTTATGTTCACAGGTTAACTCCTCCAAGTCATCATTTAATTTTCAATATGTCTAGTGGCCAGAGAATTAATAAAAATCTCAGACTTTTTTAGGTGGCTAATTTCACCATCCATTCTTTAAACTATGATTTTTCTTCTGAACGGTATCTTAACATTTTAAAAAATATGTTTCTTTTGTTTTATAAAATCTTGATACTGTATTGTACAAAGTAATGTTTTTAAAATGCTAGGCCACTGTTACATTTTGTCTTTGGACTGCCTATAAAATGTACAAAATTATTCATGGTTTTGTATTATTTCTAGTAAACATAATTTCCATCCTTAGTTAAGATACCACCTGTCTTCAGAGACCATATTTTTGTTCTCCCTTGAGTGGTCACTTAAGACAGGTTTAACTGTACTTCATTTTACTTCATTAAATCAATCTTTATAAAATGAAGAAGTGCATAGTGGAAAAGGATACTTCACTGTATCCAATTTTTTACAATGTCTGAGTTCACTACATGTATAACCATGGTGCACTGTATTGAACTTGTTGCAGATCAAGTAATTGTTATTATCAAGTTGTCTTAATGTTGAAGTGATAACTGTAAGAAGTTCTATTGTAATGTGATACCATTTTTATTGCCCATTTCTCTCACTCATGTATTTTTTTTTCAGCATAAACATAAAACATTAAATCCTCACTGGTTAGAGCAGTTTGACCTTCGTATGTATCAAGGTCAGACAAGTCATCTAGAGATAGTCGCGTATGATCATGATGTAGGTCGAGATGATTTTATGGGAAGGTAAGATCAGCTGTTATAGTGTTTCCTACAGGCATTTTTATGATGGTATTAGTGTGTTTACAAGCTTTTATTATGATTTGACCTAGTGACCTTATTTTTACCCCAGATGACCCATATTCAAACCTGTCCAGAATAAAACTAAATTCTGGCAAGGTTTTGTGAAGATCCAATCAAAATTGTTATGTGTTGAAAAGGTTTTCCTGTGTTTGACTCAGTGACCTAATTTTTGGCCCCAGATGAACCATGTTGGAACTGAATCATGTATGTCAGCTTCTATTAAAAATACAATACAGATTGGTGGCCTGTGTCTTGTTAGTATTCTATGATTATCCACCATTAAAATACAGAACGGTGTTATTCTATTTAACTCTGTGCAGTAGCTACAAGGAAACAAAATACATCCTGCCCTGCATGTGTCATACAGCAATAATCAGAACACAAAATGCCGTGCCTCACTTTCAGTTGTATCTGATGTATGCAGCCAAATATTCCCTCTGGTTTATAGAAGTATAAGCATGTTTTGAGTTTCTTGACAAAAAATGACAAGATTACTGTATACATATTGTGCTTACAGTTGAAGTGAAGCAGGATTGCCTTATGAAATGTTCTTGAATTGCTTACTCAATAATTGCCGATCATCCCTGCATGCTCTAAAACTGAGTGGAATAGTTCCTTAATAGGTCTTCTGGTTCAGACTAGTGTATCATATGAATGCTAATTATGTACTTACATCTATATACGGGTCAATCAATATAGTTTGATCAGTGTGATGTGTATTGAATGGGTTTGCTTTAAGGTTAAACATAATTTTTCTCTTAGTATATCAGACTCCCAATTGTCAACCAATGGGCAATCAGTGTTATATTTTCATTATGTTTCAATAGTTATGGCACATGGTATACTGTGGAATTATTATTTTTCATTGGGGATTTAATTTCGTGAATTTCCTGGGTCGGCTCATCCACAAAATCAAATCCCCACAAATTCAAATGCAGAGATAAGGCATTTCTTTTCAAATGAAAAATATCAAATTTATGTCACCACAAAATAGCTATGTTAGTAAAAATCATGAAAATTGAGCCTAACGAAAACAAATGAAAATACAGTATATGAAGGGATTAGTCCAATAACCGTTGAGAGGTTGTTCTAAATATTTTTTTAGCTCACCTGATTCATCAGGTGAGCTTTTAGGATCGTTGAATGTCCGGCATCCGGCCACAATTAGTTTGTTTACACTCTAGCAACCGCAGCTCTTAACGAATCTTGATTAAACTTGCTGACAGTGTATATGGCCACAATGTCTCGGCTAAGTTCGATTATGGGCAAAAAAATCGGACAATAACTTCTAGAGTTATGGGCCCTTGAATTACAGAACTTGCTATATTTAGCTTATTTACACTCTAGCGCTTTTATTTATTCACCAATCCTGATCATATTTTCAGTAAATGTGTATAACCAAACGATCTTGGACAAGTTCGATTATTGGCGGAATCGGACCAGAACTTAAAGAGTTATGGGGCCTTGACTTTGAAAATTTGTTATATTTTAGCTTGTTTACACTCTAGCACCTTCATTTATTCACCTTTCGTAATAATATTTTCAGTAAATGAGTATAACCAAAAGATCTTGGACAAGTTGGATTATGGGCGGAATCAGACCCAAACTTCAAGAGTTATGGGCCCTTGATTTTGAAAATTTGCTATACTTTAGCTTGTTTACATACTAGCGCCTTCATTTATACACCGATCCTAATAATATTTTCAGTAAATGAGTATAACCAAAAGATCTTGAACAAGCTCGATTATTGGCGGAATCGGACCACATCTTCAAGAGTTAAGGGCCCTTGACTTAGCAAATTTGCTATATTTTAGCTTGTTTACACTCTAGCGCCTTCATTTATTCACCGATCCTAATCATATTTACAATGAATGTGTATGACCTTATGGTTTTGGATAAGTTTAGTTATGGGTGGAATCGGACCACAACTTCAAGAGTTATGGGCCCTTGGATTAGAAAATTTGCTTCCTTTTAGCTTGTTTAACAGTATTATACCTTCATTGTTGGTTTTGATCTCAAAATCTACACAAAAATGAGTTTTACGAGATGGAAACTATATTACCTGGTCATTAATTATTGGCCTTTGTTCTCAGGTGAGCGATAAAGGGCCAATGTGGCCCTCTTGTTTAAAGAATGGCTTGTTATTCACAGGGTGGTCTTAATGCTGAGGTGGCCACTAACACACTGTTTATGAACCACAGTTAAATGAACAAATATAAAATTAAAGTATTTCTTTATTTTCAGAGCTGTGATAGATTTATCGAAACTCGAACGTGAGAAGACACATATAATTGAACAGGAACTGGAAGATGGTGCTGGCATCATTAAACTTCTGGTTACTATCAGTGGTACCTCGGGACTCGAAACGATAACTGATCTCTCTACATATGCCTTTAATCCTCTGGAAAGGGAAGAAATCATTAGAAAACATGTAAGCTTTGTTTGGTGTATCAAGCTATAAATTGTAAAATCTGACTTTGAGACAATCAGTGTCATATTCAACTGTGTAACTGGAAATTTTCCAAAAAAAGGTCAATATTCATCAACCGGAATTATAAGTTGTAATTTGTGGTATGTTCATCTTATTTTATGAGTTATATACATTTCTGTTTTTTCTGTTTATTAAATAATGATAATCAGAAACTTATCCTCAATGGTTTTAAATCAAAAACATCATACTTAATGGCTCACTAATAAACAACAGTTTTATTAATGAAAATCCTGGATCACCTGCTTACAAATCCAGTGCATTGGCCGGGGTCCTCTGACTGTTGGTTTGACAATCCCACAGCAATAAAAAGATTATACATGTATGTTGTGTTAATTTATTGAGCGATTTCTTATCCCAAATGTTGATTGATATTAAAATTACCTTCCTGTCTCCCTTTTTTCAGGGTTTCTTCCAATCTTTCTCTAATATGAAAGATGTTGGGTGGCTACAGGTCAAAGGTGAGTTTTTATTTCTTTTTATTTGATGGCCAATCTTCAGGATGCTGACTTGTTGATTTTTTATACCCTAGCATTTTCAGTACAGTACAACCTCTGTAGAGCAACACCCAGTGGTAGCTGCAAATGTTGGCCATTGTTTAGAGGTTGTTGCTCTACGGAGGTTGAATTTATAGTAAATATCAACTTAGGGAAATTTTGAAGGTGTTGTTATGGAGAGGTTGTTGCTCTACCGAGGGCCGCTCTAGAGAGGTTGTACTGTACATGTAAAGGGAACCACTGGTTGTGAGCTGGCCATAAAATATGCATCACAAAGTTGGGTACTGATTTGAGTCCCCATCCCAACTACCAACCAAGTACATGTACTGTGTTAAGAATATCACAGGAAATGGTTAAGGTGTGTATCAGTGCTTTACACAGGGCATGATAAAGAACCAGGAAAAACTATTTGTATGAGTAATGATATTAATGCCTGGTTCTCCTGTGTCTTATCTCTTCTCTCTCTTTTATTTTTGATATTTTACACGAAAATGCATATCTATAGAATACAGGTCAAGTTTGATTTCAGTCAAAATCCAAACATTTTCATAGGAGTAATGGCCCCTTTTTGACTTAGCTCTCATAGAGGGCTTGAAGACTCCTGTTCTCTGAACACATTTCTAGTTGATGGTTAGAATGGTTAATTTCAGTTTTGGCAATTCGTGGTAAATGTTGATAAACATAAAATGTATGAAAACAATCTTGAAAATATAATTTAGAAAATACTCAGCCATGTACACCAGCACAAGGGTTTAACACAAGAAGAGAAGTCTCTTAGTTCCATTCATAATTACTTCATTCATAGTTTAATTTTATAATGAGCTCACCTCAAAATTAAGACCGCTTTTTCAGGGGTCCTTAATGTGGTCAGAGTATACAGATTTCACTGTGTTATAATAGTTATTCTACTATTAATTTTGTTCCCTTTTTTGTCAGTTTACAAAGCCCAAGATCTATTGGCTGCCGACATAGGAGGAAAAAGTGACCCATTTTGTGTTCTAGAACTTGTAAATACTCGACTGCAGACCCATACTGAATATAAAACACTCAATCCTGAATGGAATAAACTTTTCACATTGTAAGTATTAATTAACATACAGTATAACCTGTGTTTGTGGCCACCTCAAAAAAATATCACCTCTTTGAGGCCATTCTTTAAAAAAAAATTAATTGATCATTAAGAACAAAGACCTCCAATCAAAGGCCACCTGTCAATAAAAGTAATATTTGGTTTTCCAAAATGCAGCCTTTGTTCACTGGTTTGACTGTCATTTGAATGTCATTTAAATCATTATCTGTTAGTATCAAATTATCTATAGGTTGGTTACCTTGATGATTGCTGACAAAGTAAAATAAAATTTTACTGAAAGGGAAATGTTGTATGAATTTAAAGAGTAAAACATTATTTTTTTATGGAGAAATGAGTCCCAATTTCGGCCCCAAGTCAGTCCCCCCAAAAAAAACACTGTCAAAAGTCTGATGTTTAACCTGTACAGACCACAAAACTTCCAAGGATTAGAACATTCATTGTGTACTGTGGTGGCTACATTATTTCAGAGACATACTAAATTTATTGAACCAATGTGTTTTAACTGAATTTTTTAATGAGGACATCAACAATGCTTGCTTTTTAGGCATACCAGTATATTAAAATTAATTTTGTTTGCCTTTTGCTGACAGACCAAAATAAATCCTACCAACAAAAATCTGGGTGAACTTTCTTTTACCTAATTTGGCTATAGAATGCATGTAGATGGAAGTATAATTTTGTGAAAGGTAAAGTTCTAATTAAGTAAAAAAGAATTTTACCCTCATATCGACCATCTTCTAAATTGAGGGTCAGTAAAGGGCAAACAAACATATCTTTAATAAAGGCCATAGTGATATTGCTACAAGGACGCTGTATCAGGACAGTATCAATTACATCTGCTTAACCATTCACAATATAATTTCTTTCTTAATGTTTTGCTCTGTCCTCTTGTTCAGCACTATTGCTTACACATTGATATAATCAGCTGCTTTTTATTCATATGTTGACAGCAATGTGAAGGACATTCATACAAGTTTAGAAATCACTGTGTACGATGAAGACAGAGATAAGAAAGTCGAGTTTCTTGGTAAATGTGCCATACCGCTGCTCAGGGTAAGTTCATTTAAAAAATCCCTTATTTCATGTAAGGCACTGCTTGGACCCATTTCATAGACATACTCTTAGCTAAGATGACAATTTTTTGGGACAATGAAGCTCTGGGTCCTATCCTGTCAACATGACTCACCTTAATTCTAGAACATTTCAACCAATGATTGTTATAAGACTTGTTTTATGTTCATTTGGTATAGTTATTGTTTTAGCCCACCTGGTGAGCTTTTAGGATCGATGAATGTCCGTCGTCCATCGTCCGTCCACAATTAGTTTGTTTGCACTCCAGCATCCGCAGCTCTTAACGAATCGTGATTAAACTTGCTCACAATGTATATGGCCACAATGCCTCGACTAAGTTCGATTATGGGCAAAATTAGACAGTAACTTATGGGCCTTGACTTAGAAAATTTGCTATATTTAGCTTGTTTACAATCTAGCGCCTTTATTTATTCACCAGTCCTAATCATATTTTCAGTAAATGTGTATAACCAAAATATCTTGGAAGAGAACGTTTATGGGCGGAATCAGACAAGAACTTCAAGAGTTATTGGCCCTTGACTTAGAAAATTTGCTATATTTTAGCTTGTTTACCCCCTAGCGCCCTCATTTTTTCACCGATCCTAATCATATTTAGATTGAATGTGTATGACCTTACAGTCTTGGACAAGTTAGTTGTTGGTGGAATTGGACCACTACAAATGGTCCCTTTGATTTTAGCTTGTTTAACAGTATTATACCTTCATTGTTGGTTTTGATCTCAAAATCTACGTAAAAATGGGTTATAGGAGATGGAAACTATATTACCTGGTCATTAATTGTAGTGTCTTTGTTCTCAGGTAAGCGATCAAGGGCCATCTTGGCCCTCTTGTTTTACAATCGATTGTTTTGGTGTTCCAATACCGATGGATTCTGGGGTTGCTAACTTTATGTTAAGGAAAAACACTAACAAAATGTCAACTTTTTAACACATTTGTATAAATTTTATCTTGAACTTGTATTTAATGTTCGTTTGGAATTTAAAAGGTAAAACTACACTCAATCTTGGAGAGAGAGGCTTATTCATTCTTAAAACTTGTTGTTTTATGTAAGGGTTAGAACCTTAAAAGAAAGTATAGTGGCTGTCATGAAAGAAACTGGGAAAAGCAATTGTACTATTAACAGAAAATCGATTGTTGTGTTCCAATAATCGATAGAGCTTTTGGAGTCCGACACCAAACATTCATTTGGTAGCTACAACTTGCTTAACATGTGTCAAGAGCTTTCAGCACTAAATCATTTTTTTTTAATGTGTGTCATAAACTAAGACAAGCTATAAAACACATTGATCTTAAATTGGATGATTTTCGACTGACTTGCAATGAAATCCTAATTAAGCTCTAGTTAAAAGCATGAGCCAAACAATTCCCTTGGTATTAAACCAGCGTCTTGTGATTGTATGAACATGTGTTGGGCAGGACAGAATTACAGTTAAATCAGCATTAATCTGAGCACAGACAGAGACATTTTGTTATAAAAATGGATTGTTTGCGTGACTGAATGCGTTCATAATACCATGGCAGCAGAAGCGTAATGTAAGAAAGCCATTAATTCAGAATGTTTTTGTATTTCGAAATATGGATAATTCTTTCATGCAAATTTTCAAGAAAGATCTTGTTTAGAAATATTAATTGATGATGCTAAGTTTAATTCAAATTACTGGACACATTCAAAATATGCAATTTTACTCATTTTATAAAAAATACTGTTTTGGAAATTATGCTATTGTTCTCTTGGTCATCATAACTGTTACCATGCATAGTATGCCGGGATATTCTTTTATGTTCTAATAACCCGCCTCCGTGGTTGAGTGGTTTAAAGGTCGCTGACTTCAAATCACTGTAACCTTTCACTGATAGAAGGTCGTGGGTTCTAGCCTGGCTACCTACCATGTCTCTATAATGTGAGGAAGTAGGCAGTTGCTTATGGAGGATGGGTGTCTAGTACCGGATATTCCCAGGAACAGTATTTAGGGGAACTGTCCGCCTCATATGACTCTTTACTGTTGAAAAGGGGCGTAAAACTGGATAAAAACAAAAACAAAACTTTGAAACCAAACCTTTCTAAAGGGAAAACCTACATCGAACATTTTTGTCAGTTTGAACATTAGGTATTAGGAATTTTTTAATGTACATAGCAATAGTTTCGTTAACTTTGGTATGATGATAATACAATCTTATTTCAGATAAGACCTCGGGAGAAAAGATGGTATGCACTTAAGGATAAAAAGCTCATTCATCGATCAAAAGGCTCAATTTTACTAGAAATGGATTTTATTTATAGCAATGTAAGTTTAATATTTTCTTCACCAAAACAGAGGACTGAACTTACTGACAAAAAAGAGGACTAAACCGACCAAAACAAAGGACTGAACCAACTGATCATAGACAAGGGCTGAACCAACTGATCAAAAAAGATGACTGAACTGACCAATCAAAACACAGGACTGATCTGACCTATCAAAGAAGAGGACTGAACTAACCAATCAAAGAAGTGGACTGAACCAACCAATCAAAGAAGAGGACTGAGCTTACTAGTCAAAAAAGAGGACTGAACCAACCAATCAAAGAAGTGGACTGAACCAACCAATCAAAGAAGTGGACTGAACCAACCAATCAAAGAAGTGGATTGAACCAACCAATCAAAGAAGAGGACTGAACCAACCTAACTGTCAAAGAAGAGGACTGAACCAACCTAGCTGTCAAAGAAGAGGACTGAACCAACTAATCAAAGAAGTGGACTGAACCAACCAATCAAAGAAGAGGACTGAACCAACCAGTCAAAGAAGAGGACTGAACCAACCAATCAAGTTAAAGGACTGATCTGACATAACTAAACAGCAGACTGAACCAACCGATCAAGTTAAAGATGTTTCCTAGAGTTGCCAGTGCGCATTCAAAATGAGCAGAGATATTATTACATATATGATACTTAGTATTTAACCATATTATTATTGCATAAAAATTCAGTTGTTTTCTTAATAAAGGGAGGTAATAATTTTACTAATTTTTTGTATATCTTAAAAAGTGGCATGGCTTGGTATGCATTTCTTTCTTTTATTTTAAACTACATTATGCTAAACTATATGTTCTAGAAAAATAAAAACTTTTTCCGTGCTAGAATTTTTTTATGAGCTAAAATGTTCAATTCTTTTTTAATTTTGCATGCTTCGGGCATGGTTGTTTGTATACAAATTTCATAATTTCTCTATTATTATCTTACATCTGTCAGTTTTTTTATTTTGTAATAGTTAAGAGATCTATTCTACAAGGATATGAAAAAGAATTATTGAGTTTGTGATAATATTTAAGGTTTTATGTTGTTTAATGTTTGACATCTTTGCATCAATCCAAGACAGAAATATATGGTATTAAAAAACGTGTGTAATTCCAAAACGGGCATGGTGACCCATACTTTTAAACCCTCTTTTATGTTTATAATATATTAAAGTACATCTCTAAAAAAAAAGAGAAAATTCTCCGTGTGAAAAGTTACTCTGCGATATGTCTTTAAAGGACTGATCTGACATAACTAAACAAAGGACTGAACGAAATACAGGGCTGATCATACCAATGGAAATAGAGGACTAAAACTAAACAATCTAAATATTGGAGACAAAATTAAAAGACCTTTGGTGATAATAGAAAATTCAAAGATAGCCAATTCTATCATTATCATCATTTTGCATCCCCTATTGTCTGCATCTGAAAGTAGAAAACATTTATTTCACTACTGGGAAATGTTTGATAAATGTGATAATTTTTTCCTAACATATTATGCTTTATCTTGAAAATTGAAGCAAGGCATATGCTCAAAAAGTTCCAGAACACATTCAGATGTTGTCTGTAAAAGTTAAGGGATACCACGCTTTCTAAATTAAAGAGGTTATGAAAAGCTATAAAATCATTCAAAATTGCACTGTAGCACACAAAGCAGACAAGTAGAAATTTAAGTGATGTTTTTGAACATGGTCGAAGTCGGGGATCGTGTTATACGCGGATAGCCTTATATGCGAGTATGTACGGTATATAAGTTGTTTACCTAACAAACATATTGATGTTAAGGTGTGACTGGTTTTACCAAGATGTAAAACAAGTCATGAAAAATATAATAACCCACACAGAGGACTGAACTGACCAATCAAAATAGAGGACTATAGTTTGACCAATGAATACAGAGCAATAAAAACTTAACAGTAAACATTTAAATTAATACTTGACTGACAGATCTAGATATTGGAGACAGAATTAACTTTCTTTGTCTTTTGGTGACAAGGCACCATTCACACCATTAAATTCTCTTTTTTTTGTAATTATCATTATATTGTGTTTCCTTAGTATCGTCAGTATCTGACAGTTGTGAAAGTTTGTTTCCATAATCACTGGGATGACAATATTCTTAATGTATCCACAATTCTGCTCTATTGACACCCCTGAAAATCAAAAGTGATTTTTCATAGTAATGGTTGGTATCTTAAAGTGGGGGTAATAAATTTTATTTCACAGTTTCAGCAAAGACAAAGTTGTTTTAGCAATTTAAATGATGTGCATTATAAAGGTACTTGCTCAAGAATAACCAAAACATATTCAAATGTCTGTAAAAGTTAATAGCAGCACCCCACTTTTTTAAAGAGGAAAAAAAATATGATAATTTAAAATTTGAATTTTGTTTAGAGCAGAGAAGCGCATTGACACATGCCATATAGGAATTTAATTGATATTTTTAATAATATGATTTAAGTTGTTACATTCATGTACCTGACAAATACATATTGATGTTAAGATGTGTGACTTTTTTTATCAATATTTGATGCATAAGATGTGAGTCTTGAAAGATAATAACCAATACAGAGGAACTAATGGAAATAGAGGATTGATCTGACCTGTGGAAATAGAGGATTGATCTGACCTGTGGAAATAGAGGATTGATCTGACCTGTGGAAATAGAGGATTGATCTGACCAATGGAAATAGAGGATTGATCTGACCTGTGGAAATAGAGGACTGATCTGACCTGTGGAAATAGAGGATTGATCTGACCTGTGGAAATAGAGGATTGATCTGACCTGTGGAAATAGAGGATTGATCTGACCTGTGGAAATAGAGGATTGATCTGACCAATGGAAATAGAGGATTGATCTGACCTGTGGAAATAGAGGACTGATCTGACCAATGGAAATAAAGGATTGATCTGACCAATGGAAATAGAGGTTAATCTGACCTGTGGAAATAGAGGATTGATCTGACCTGTGGAAATAGAGGATTGATCTGACCAATGGAAATAGAGGATTGATCTGACCTGTGGAAATAGAGGACTTATCTGACCAATGGAAATAAAGGATTGATCTGACCAATGAAAATAGAGGACTGATCTGACCAATGAAAATAGAGGACTGATCTGACCAATGAAAATAGAGGACTGATCTGACCAATGAAAATAGAGGACTGATCTGACCAATTAAAATAGAGGACTGATCTGACCTGTGGAAATAGAGGACTTATCTGACCTGTGGAAATAGAGGACTGATCTGACCAGTGGAAATAGAGGACTGATCTGACCAGTGGAAATAGAGGACTGATCTGACCAGTGGAAATAGAGGACTTATCTGACCAATGGAAATAGAGGATGATCTGACCTGTGGAAATAGAGGACTAGTCTGACCAATGGAAATAGTGGATTGATCTGACCTGTGGAAATAAAGGAGTTATCTGACCAAAGGAAATACAGAACTGATCTGACCTGTTGAAATAGAGGACTGATCTGACCAATGGAAATAGAGGACTGATCTGACCTGTGGAAATAGTGGATTGATCTGACCAATTGAAATACAGTCAAAACTCGTTATATCGAAGTTCGTGGGACTTGCCAAAATACTTCGATATAAACGAACTTCGATATAGGAATTTCGATACCCGGGTTTACATTTTAGAGCTAAAGTCAATGTTTCATATTAATAACGTAATCGTGTTATTTAGTGTACGGAATTGTAACGGGTTATAAGAATACGGCATTTATACCGGTACTTATACCGGTACTTTCGATATATTTACTTTGCTATATACATTTCAAATATGCATAAGATAGTTTTAAATGAGCGTATTATAGCAGCATTATTAATTTGTATCATCAACGAAAAGTTTGTATCAGTTTTATAATCGTGAGAATGAACACTAACATGTTTATACAGCTGTCAATAATTAAATATCGATTTTAAATTGTAAGTGTTTGTTTGCGGAAAAGGTGCGAACATTTCTTTTGTAAGTTGGCAACATAATTGGTTCGACATAGATGGTCACTTTATAGTTGAAAATATTTGGTTTGGACCGAAAATCTACTTCGATATATAAAAATATCGAGAACCACGAATTCGATATACGTTCGTTTAAATATGTAATAAGAAGGACAAAAATCGGGACTTTATCTTAACTTTGATATAAGCGGGATTTCAATATAAGCGATTTCGATATAACGAGTTTCGACTGTATAGGATTGATCTGACCTGTGGAAATAGAGGACTTATCTGACCAATAAAAATAGAGGACTGGTCTGACCAATGGAAATAGAGGACTGATCTAACCTGTGGAAATAGAGGACTGGTCTGACCAATGGAAATAGAGGACTGATCTGACCAATGGAAATAGAGGTTAATCTGACCTGTGGAAATAGAGGATTGATCTGACCAATGGAAATAGAGGACTTATATAACCAATGGAAATAGAGGTTAATCTGACCAATGGAAATAGAGGACTGATCTGACCTGTGGAAATAGAGGATTGACCTGACCTGTGGAAATAGAGGATTGATCTGACCAATGGAAACAGAGGACTTATATGACCAATGGAAATAGTGGATTGATCTGACCTGTGGAAATAGAGGACTCATCTGACCAATGGAAATAGAGGACTTATCTGACCAATGGAAATAGAGGTTAAATTTGACCTGTGGAAATAAAGGACTGATCTGACCAAAGGAAATACAGAACTGATCTGACCTGTTGAAATAGAGGACTTATCTGACCAATGGAAATAGAGGACTTATCTGACCAATGGAAGTAGAGGAATTGAAACTTTTACAGTGAAATTTAACTGACCTATCTGAATACTAAAGACAAAATTAATCTTTTGGTGACAAGAGAAATTTGATGTAAGACAAATCTTGAAAAAAAAATGAATTTAAATTAGTATGATACATATAATTTTGTGATTTCAGGTCAAAGCTGCAATTCGAACTGTGAACCCAAGAGAAGAAAAATATATGCAACCAGATCCAAAATTCAAAATTTCTGTGAGTGTTTTCATGGGTCTTGTTATACAGTCAACCATTTTGTCTTGCATCATTTTTAGTTTGGGCATTTGTCCATAGTGTGTCGCGTAGTGGTATCCATATTTACTTTGAACAAGATCCCCTCTACATCACTATGCCAAATGCAACCAAACTTTGCTGGAATGATCTGTGGATGGTCCCCATTCAGCATTGTTCAAAAAAAGATATTTGGTGTGTAGCATCATCTAGGGGACCTCTACCAAGTATGTTCAAGATCAAAAGCGGCTCTTCCCTGAGTTTATTTTAATATTTTACATTAGGTTTATAATTATCAGAAAATTCTTCTTCCTTCTCCAAAGGTCTTTTTTTCTGGTGGACAATTATAGGGCCATCATGGCACTCTTGTTTTATATCCATATGTACATTTCTACTGATCATTATTATAACTTATGAATATTTTCCATGAATTGTTCTCACTTAACTGTTTGCAGCTATTTTGTCTGTAAGATGCTTATAAGGATTTTAGATATTTATTTTACCCCACCTCCATATCCAATCTCATGATTATTAAATTCATTATTACAATTTGTTGTGAAGCTTTTGGTCTGCCAAATTCAAAACAGTCACTATGCACAACCCATGATTTGAAATATTCATTTCCATTTGTTTTTAGCTCACCTGATTTATCAGGTGGGCTTTTAAGATCGATGAATGTCCGGCGTCCAGCCGCCGGCGTCCGTCCACAATTAGTTTGTTTACACTCTAGCCTCTACAGCTCTCAACAAATCGTGATCAAACTAGCTCAGAATGTATATGGTCACAATGTCTCGGCTAAGTCTGATTATGGGCAAAATCGGACAATAACTTCAAGAGTTATGGGCCCTTGACTTTGAAAATTTGCAATATTTGAGCTTGTTTACACTCTAGCGCATTCATTTATCCACCAATCCTAATGATATTTTCAGTAAATGTGTATAACCAAAAGTTCTTGGACAAGTTCGATTATTCGCGGAATCGGACCAGAACTTTAAGAGTTATGGGCCCTTGGATTAGAAAAATTTGCTATGTTTTAGCTTGTTTAACAGTATTATAATATTATGTAGTTAGCCTAATTGTGCATGCATTATGCTTGTCTTGATTGGTTAAATTTTCACTGAGTTGTGGCCCTTTGTTGTTTTTTATACAGTGTATATACAATATCTCAGTAACTACTCATAGAAATTCAATGAAGCTTCACAGAAGTTATAAAAAGTAAGCCAAGTTGTGCATGCAATAACCAGGTTTTGTTTGGATTTATTTTCACTGAGTTATGGCCCTTTGTTTTATACAATAGGTAAATTTTGTCCAAACCATTTCTCAGCAACTACATGCAGGAATTCAGTGAAACTTCATAGAAGTAATAAGTAGTTTGCCAAGTTATGCATGTCCACAATAGGTTTTTCCAAGTAAATTTTAATGAGTTATGGCCCTTTTTTTAAAAATAATGAATATTTAGAAACTGGTCAGGATATTTCTAAGCAACAATTTGCAGGTATTAAAAAAATGAAAATGCGTTATATTTCCCTTTGTAAAATGTAACAATAACTGTGTCAAGCGGAATCTGGGGGTATTCATCACCTTTAGTGATAGTTCTAGTTTATTTAAATTGTGTGCAGTTAAAAGTCATTATTCCTCCATTGCTGATTGAAGCATTTCATGAGGAGAAGTTGACAGGTACTAGCAAAGAACTCGCTAGGTCATTACTGGTAAAGAATTCAGGAAAGCTTGTAACGTTACTTGTCCACTGGAATATAACTGAATTACTGTTGAAGACTGATGTGACCCACTAGAAATATAGGAAAATCCAAGAAAAGCTGATGCTCTCCAAACTTACCAAATGTCTGCTTTTCTGAGAATTTCTGTATATTGTTTAAAATTGGTAAAGTATGATAAAAAAATGTCTGTATGCAATGAATAAATTAACATGCCAGAATACACACCCATGTACTAAAGATTACATCAGAAACCATATGTGTTGTTAACAATTTTACCAAATGTTTTTCATACATATGCCTAAAAGTGCTATAATTGTTAGTGCAAATAATATTGATTGACCGCTAGGTTTAACTACGTAATAAAATGTTATTTCTGTACTGAGGGAGTTGAAGGAATGGTTCAAATTCTTCTATCAGTTCCTCATGAGTTCATAAATCAATTAATTGTTTCAGGTAATGAAGAAAAACATTGACAGAGTCTCTTCAATCATATCAACCTTCATTGAAACTGGAAAATTCATCCAGAGCTGTTTTAATTGGGATTCACCGATCAGAAGTCTCACTGCATTTCTTGTAAGTATTGAATTCTATCATTCTATCATGGGCCTCTGTGGTCATGTGGTTATGTTCTCAGATTAGTCATCTCTTAGAGTCTTAGACCATAAACTTTGTGAGCTCAATCTCATCTGGGACCAAATTTCTTGTGTTAGGTGTGCTGTACTGGAGTGTCAGTGGTTCTATTCAAGCATATACCTGGTGAGATCCAACTGGAAATGTCGTCAAAAGACCATAACTGTTCATGTGACATTATATCCCAAAGGACAAAAGCATCACTTACAATACCTGAATTGAATGAAGCCTGATCTTCATAACTTTGCTTCGATAAAGTTTAATGATGCTCTTTTCCGTATAAACAAATTAAAAACCACTTGCCCCACATCCTTGTGCAATCCCAGGTGTTTCTACCCAGCTAGATAGCACCTGAAAAAAAATAGTTGTATTTATGGTTCACAGACTGATCCTCTTTCTTGGCACCGACCTCTTACGTTTCTACCTGTGATGTTTATGAAAAAATTTCCTCCGTAATACAAAAGGTATGTTTCGAAAAAAAATGTAGAAAAGAGTTTTCTACCTCTGTTTCAATTTTCTTTGTCAATAAATGTAAACCTTAATTTATTCCCAGCCTAATTGTATCTATTTTGTGCATTTTGAATTGAATGTTGAAGTTCACCACTGAAATCTTTCCAGAATGTCTGCCCAGTGTTTTCTTAAGTATATAAAGTCAAAAGAATCTACTCCGAATAAAAAACTTTTTTTTGAAATTATGATTTGTTTAATATTATATATTCATTATTTTACGGAACAAAAACATTATAATTGTGTAATATATCAATTCTTGTGTCATTTATTACCTTGACTAACCCCTTGAAATATTGCATACAAGACAAATAAAATGATCAAATGATCAAAGTATTTTAGTGGGTGGGGTATGATTTAGGGCTCTTGCTTCTGATCATTAGGCTTGATAACAAGCTTAGAATTTTAATTTGTTCTACAGCAGTTTAATATAGTCGATTCCTGCTGGATTGGACAAGTGGTTTTGTTGAGCCCTTGGGTCACTGAAGGGTCAATATTAAGAATTATTTGGAACAATAACTTATTAGGAACAATAACTTATTACATCTTCGAAATGCAAGAACTGTTGTTGCTTAAACTGTATACAACTGTCATTGAAGGTCTGCTAAAAAAATTTTTTTTTATTAGGAGCATTAATATCATGAGCACCTGACTTATCTCGAGGAATTCTTTAAAGTCTGGTTAGTTTTTGATCTTGGTTGTAAATATGTTTTAAATTACATGTCTATTACAAGCATCAATATTAAAAGTGTAAATTGAGTATTTTGAATGTTCCGATTCTGTTCAAGATGACTATTTATCCTGTTTTGTAAATAATATTACGATTAGTCGCTGAAAGCATGGTCTATTAATCTATCTCATGAGTTAGAAATTTTAACGGCTTTTTTGTATTTTTTGTAGGTTTTTCTAGTAGTGGTATGGAATTTTGAACCGTATATGTTACCATTGACGTTACTGGTGTTATTGCTCAAGAATGTACTTGTCTCATCTCTTGTTAATACATACAGCAAGGATCCTGATGTACATGTAATGTATTCTCTATTTTTATTCCTCTTTTTGACTTACTTTGCAGACTTAAAGAACATGTCATTCAAGCTAAGTTTCTTGTTTTTCTTTAATTATTTTGATAGGGGGTATATTGTTTTGCACATGTCCTGTCCGACCAAGAACTAGAGAACGATTTGGCCTAAGCTCTTCAGACTTGGTTGGATGGTTGGTCATCACATATAAATGACCCCTACTGATTTTCAAGAGAGGTTTTGACCAAAGTAGAAATCAAAGTACTGAAAGTACTGTTGGAATATGATTTTTCCATAAGAAGCAAAAAAGTAATATACCCATATTGATCGTACCCATGCAAAATTTTCAACATTTACACTGATGGACCGACTTAACATTTATTTATATATGATATAGGGCATATAATTTTTTATGTGTTTGACACTGAAGAAGGACATAATTATGCTTTACTAGTCTTTTAGCGTTTAAAAAAAATGAAATCATTGAAATAAATCATCAAAGAGAAGTCGCTCTTAGGATGCACATATAGCATTTGTCGACAAGTCTAAAGATCAAATACATAATCTTTGAGTAACATTCGACACATGTTTTCATAACTTATGCCCAGCAAATACAGAATACCACATAATATCGTAAGCGTGTGCGAGCCGTGCATATAACAACCATGACGAGTGAAGTATACATGTTTGTAAACTGCTCCAAACGTATTAATAGCGAATTTTATATATTCCAAACTCCTGCTACCTTCCGATCCATGGCTGTGTCTTCCGACTATCTTCCTCCTTCTACTCCTAGAATGGTACACAACATACTGTGCAAGGTTTTACTGTTACTACAAAACAGCAAAATGTATGCGCTCAGTACCAGCCATGTTTGACAAATGGCCGTGGTAGACAAGTTATTTAGTACATTTACACTAACATGTCAGAATTAAATAAACAAACCATTTCAGCATTCAAGTCTCAATTACTTGCTATTCTAAACAATCACTATAATTATTCATTGCAATCTTGACTGATACAGATTGTTTTCAAAGATATTTTTCTGAAATTAAAAAAAATGAAAAGAAAGCTGACAAAACTTTCTCTCAAATAGCAAAGTTGATTATTTAAGTTGTTTCCAATGTTATAGTTAATGGACAAACAGCACTCCTAGTCTTTTTGTAGCGACTAATTTTTGCGGTTTAATGATAAGAGAGTGATTTACTGGGTTTTACCTTTTGCTGAAACAACCGGACCGCGAAACTTACTGATTTACAGTACTCAGTAACAAAAAACCGAAAGCATGAGCCCTCATAAAATAACTTAAATATTTATATAATTTTCAGGAATATGAAGAAAACGATGAAGATGATGAAGATGATGATATGGATAAAGTAAGTGATACATGTCAACATCTGATACCGTCATGAGCTAAACTTCTT